>NCTC01004251.1:0-12193 GCA_002319775.1 Fagopyrum tataricum | reverse complement strand
AATAAAATAACATGCGAAAAGATAAGATCGAATCTTTAAGAGATAAGATCTTCTAACAACGGATAAGGTCAAATCTTTAGGAGATAATTGACCTTCTAGAAACATAAAAATAAAACAATAAAATAAAACCCAAATTAAAATGTGTAAATATAGGCTGAAATAATATAGCTAATTGGCTGAAATTAATAGATCTAATTAAGGCCTTATTTAACAATAAAATAAGCCCAACTAGAACTATTAAAAACGTCCAACCCCTTTTGATCCACGCAGCCCATAATGATCCATTCGAGCTCTCCTCCTTGCCCATGCATACGTGCTCTTGTATGCACGTGTACGGCTACGTCTCTCCCCAATGAATATCGGCCTTCTCCTTGCATATCTAGACCAGCTTCTCCTTCGTGCTTCATATGCATTCTTATCTTCATTGGTTCTCTCCCATGCATATGATCTTCCTTTTCCTGTCCTTAGAATGATGTTCACTCCATGCTTCCTAGCTTCCATGATGATGATCTCGACTCGGGCTAGGTCTTTAGATGCTCCTGCATCAACCTCTCTTTCTTGAAAAGGATTCGTCCACGAATCCTTGTTGTCAATCCCGGATGGCATCCACGTCGTAAGAGATGAAATATAGGGCTGCAACACTCGATTTGATTGCTCCTCTTTCCTGCTCATCATCTCTTCTTCCATGATCGTCTCTTCTTCTTGCTTGTCCTTAAATTGCTCCTTTTCTTCTTGTGTTGAGGACGGTGAAGATGAACTATCTATTGTAGGTGTTGTAGGAGATGAAATAAACACGGATTGAAGTACTTGCTCCCTTTCTTGATTTCGTGCTTCCTCTTCCTCCACCTGACGTCGTTTTTGCTCTTCCATCTTTGCAAAATCAGCTGCAGTCATGGGTATAAGAACAAAGCGCTTTCCTCTAAATGTAAGAGCAATTCTGTTTGTGATCTCAATATGTTCCACTTTTCTCTCATGAATCCATGGAGAACCAAAAAGAATATGACATTGAGGCATATGAACAACATCACATAAGATAACATCCTTATAAGCTCCAATCTCGAAGTGGACCTCAACTTGCTTGTCTACTTTGACTAAATCCCGTTCATTTAGGCCAGATAACCTGTATGGTTTGGGATGGTTTAAGGTAGAAAGCTGCACCTTCTCGACCATCTCATTGCTAACAAGATTATGAGGACTTTCCTTATTGATAACCGTCTTAACGGTCCTACCTTTAACTAGGCATCTAGTTTGAAACAAGATGCTAATTTGCTTCATGTCTTCAATCTTCAAAGCATTCAGACAATCACGGCCTTGATTCAAGGACGAAGGTTTAGGATTACTCCGTTGACGTTCTTGCTCGACATTCTCTTTTCCCTTCTGTGCTAGTAGCCATCTTTCAATCTTAGTGAGCATCCGATCAAATTTATCGTACACATCCGTGATGCTCACACATCCCTTTTTAAAGTCAGTGGGCGTCGGAACCCTATTATTTACTCCTTTTCCTGTGAAAGACATTACTCAAGGCAAACTAGACTCGCCTGCAATTTCTCAGCTAAAAACAATTACCTTGAATAAATTTAAATGTAGCCCGGGAATAAAAAGGATGTAGGGTTCAAATGAACAAAAGGGATTTGAATAGTACCCCGTAGGGAACCAAAAAGGATGAGATGGAGAAAATAGTTTCCCAGAAACCAAAAAAGCCAAAAGGTGTTCAAAATCTGCTCCCTTTCTTTCTTTCCCTTTTTCTTTTCTATCTTGCCGAAACCCTAAAAGAGTTCGTATTGGGCAAGACGGCTGCTCCCGGGGCTAGTGGTGTTGTGGTGGTCCTGTAGTGGCAGATTGGCGCCGGAAACAACGGGTCTCGGCTGTTCGGGACTCAGGCCGGACTCAACACTCAGCCGGGACCAAGATTTTTAGATTTTGCTGGCGGCAGTAGGGGCGGCAGTTGTACCACGTTTGAGATTCCGGCCGGTGTAGGTGGCGGAATGGGTTGGGACCAGTGGCGTTGGAACCGTATGGAAGTCACGGTCTGTTTGGTGGTGGTCAGGAACCGTGGGTCTATATGGTCCGGCGTGTAGGGCGGCGCGAGTAGGCAAAGGTACAAGCTGTACAACTGGTGGTTGTCGGAGGGTTTCCGGGAGTTGTGGGTGATGGTTGGAGGTGATTCCGGTGGGGTTGGCTCCGGGAGAGGGAGGCGCACAAGCGCCGCCCGGTCTGGTGGCGTGGGTGGTCCGGTGGCGGCGTGGGTGGCTCCGGCAACGAAAACAGTTTTTCCGGTGAGGTGGAAAAATCTGTTTTGTGTGTTTTTTTTTTTTGATAGGGCAGCGGCTGCTGCGAGGGTAGGGGGCGGTGATTCAAAAGTGACCGTGGCTAAAAGATCGTCTTGGTTGGTTTTCCCCAATTAGCCCGAATAGGTTTTCACAAGATGAACCGTGGATTTTGGAAAGAAAAAGATTGAAACTTGGCTGAGTTATTGTGAGATAATTCGGGCCACAATTAATCTTTTTCAAGATAATGATTTAGATTGTGAAAAAGCAGAGTGTCTAGCGTGAATAGAATTACTAACCGTAGTTTTTCTGCTCCCAATCGCTTGTTTTTGGTTGAAGCTTCTCGACAAGTCTTGAAAACTTTGATTTTTGACGGCGGGGTTGGTGTTGATGAACCTTAGCTCTGATGCCAATTTGATGCGGGGATAAGCCGCTAGGGTTTCCCGATCTTTCAACACCAAAACAAGATGAGAGGTAGAGATGGGAGACGTAGAGATGGAGTAGAAAACGTGGATGGATGGTGAATGATCCGATGGTTGGGATGGATCATAGCTGGATAGTCTGGATGAATCTCCAGTCGCAATTCAACTCGTCCGCTATAATCGAATACTCAAGAGGAAGAACGATTAACCTCAAAAGCATGCGAAGTCGTTTGAAGATCGAAGAGAGATCAATCCTAGAGTCTCACCAAGATGACGGCTCTCTCAAAGCTCCAAACTAGGGTTGGACGAGCATCTCACCCGTCCAGGGTTTGAATAGGCATCTCACCTATTCGGCTCTCGAGTCTCACGAGAGAGAAATACGAAACGTATTCAAAATTGGGTTTATTCAAGTCTGACTGTAAAAGTGACGCTCAGATGCCTTATATAGGCAGAGGGGGACGTCCTTCATGAGTACAACGGGCTGCGGGCTTGTTCCAAGATCGAGCCCGGAAAGAATAAAATAAATAAAATAACATGCGAAAAGATAAGATCTTCTAACAATGGATAAGGTCAAATCTTTAGGAGATAATTGACCTTCTAGAAACATAAAAATAAAACAATAAAATAAAACCCAAATTAAAATGTGTAAATATGGGCTGAAAATAATATAGCTAATTGGTTGAAATTAATAGATCTAATTAAGGCCTTATTTAACAATAAAATAAGCCCAACTAGAACTATTAAAAACGTCCAACTCCTTTTGATCCACGCAGCCCATAATGATCCATTCGAGCTCTCCTCCTTATCCATGCATACGTGCTCTTGTATGCACGTGTACGGCTACGTCTCTCCCCAATGAATATCGGCCTTCTCCTTGCATCTCTAGACCAGCTTCTCCTTCGTGCTTCATATGCATTCTTATCTTCATTGGTTCTCTCCCATGCATATGATCTCCCTTTTCCTGTCCTTAGAATGATGCTCACTCCATGCTTCCTAGCTTCCATGATGATGATCTCGACTCGGGCTAGGTCTTTAGATGCTCCTGCATCAATAGGGATTTGTTTATGCCTTGGACTATGATGGAATAGTTATGCCTTATGTTTGGTTTAAATAGCCTTGAAATTCTAGTGATTAGTTTGGACTTGAACCTAGTTAGAATTCTTTTAGCTAGTAACCTTAGTTGGAATTGAGACCTACCCGGTGATATCTCTTCTTAGATACCTAAGAGAACTGATCATAGGTAATAGAGGTGAAAACCTCTATTGGATAGAATGTGCCTTGATTCCCCGCTGAGTTACGTAATTCCTGAGACTTACCCAGTAAAGGCTTACCTTATCCTTAGTTGGTTAATCTGGTTTGTTTAGAATTTCCCTCCTCCCTACCTTGAGACTTACCCGGTAATAGATGGTTGGGATTGGAACTAGATGATCTTGAGACTTACCCGGTAATAGACCATCAGCTTAGAAACGTTCTTCCCTGTGGCTTGTAAACCATAGATGCCTCGAGAGTTATCCTGAGTCCATGTGTATAAACAATGACCTTGATTGCGAACTTAGTTTTCTCCATTGATTAATTGTTTGTTTGTTTGCTTTACTTAGTTTTCAATCAAAAGTGATATTTGATTGCGAACTTCACAAAATCCTTCAAAAACATTTGCTCCTCTTCCCTACTTTTCCAACCTTTGTCTTATTCTGGATTTACTCTATTTTTTATCATAATTGCTAATCATTCATTTAATCTCTGAGATCGACCATGGAATACTTACTCATCCTGCATATGATCCATACACTGTGGGTTCGCTGCAATTGAGTGTTTATTGCGAGTTTTATAAATTTAAAGCATACCGTGATTTTTACTAGCTTGTGAATCTTTATCGTTATTGATAAAGGTTTATAGGAGTGTAAAAATAGCTAACAAGTTTTTATCGCCGTTGCCGGGGATTAATTCATTTGATTTGCATTGTGATTTCTTATAGTGTAAGTCTTTCTTATACTATTGATCTCGCTTTTGTGTTTATTTTTGGAATTTTCAGGACTCTAGGTTCCTTTCATAGTGTATGCAAAGAGCTCGGGGTTCGAAAGAACTATTCCATACGATCCCGAACCTGAAAAGACACTGCGACAAAGACTCAAGGCCTAGAAAGCTTCCAAAATGGCTCAAATTAGAGATTATGAAGCGGAACTTAATGATGCTTTAGAGCAACTAGAAGCTAAGAGACAAACTGCTAGAGAAAGAGAGGAAGCAACTAGAAGAGATATGGATCGGATTAGAGATGAAATGAGAGAGTTGACTCGTGACCACAATAAAAGGCAAGCTCTAGTGCAACCGATAGAGCTGCCTCGAAACGAAGCACCTCCACATATTCCACCTTCCGCTCCTCTCAGACCTGGCCTATACGAGCCCGTTGTGGAATTTCCACAAACACTTGGACAGAGAATGGATCCTGCCCAAAGACTTAACTGGCCGCCTTGGAGTTAACTTTGGGGATCCCGCAGCCCACGAGCATGAATTGCAACCGCATGTACTCTAGATGATTCGGCAGAATTAGTTTGGAGGGATAGAGACAAAATTTCCTCATAAGCACAATGAACTACGAGATTTTAATGGATACGGTGAGACCGCCCCGTATGGAAGGTAATAATCATAAGCTAAGAGGTTTTTCTTTTTCTCTTAAAGATAAGGCTCTAGCTTGGTATCAATCAATACCAAACGGGCGGATTAACACTTGGGAAGAGATGATTACGGAGTTCCTCACCAAATTCTTCCCACCTTTTAAGACTACTGAACTTAGAGGAAAGATAAATGCTTTTGTGATGAAGGATAAGGAGAGTTTGTTTAATTCTTACGAGAGGTTCAAGAATCTTATGCTAGATTGTCCTCATCATGGGATTCATAAGATTGAGTTGCTAGAGATTTACTTCAAGGGACTTGATGAGGATACTCAATTCAAGTTACAATCACTTTCTCGAGGTACTATCATTGAGAAACCGGTAGATGAAGCTTGGGACTTTGTTGAGAAGCAAGCTTTGGTAATTGAAAAGTACTCACACATGAAAGTTGAAAGGAGAAGAACTAGACCTGGAGTGTAAAAGGTAAGTGAAAGTGCCCTGACAAATTCAAGGTTAGATGCTTTACAAACTGAAATTAAAACTTTGAAAGAGTTATTTGCATCTAACGTGAAAATTCAACAAGCTAAAGCGCAGGTAGCATCCAAGGAAGAGGATGCGAATTACATGGGTAAAGGTAACTTCCAAGGAGGTAATCAAAATCAAAGGGTTTATAATAATAACAATTACAATAGGAATAACCAGGGAAATAATTACAAGCCTAACCATAATCATCCTGAATTTTCTTATTTTAACCTTTAGGGTGCTTTGAACCCTCCTACTTCTTCTAGTAATGCAGGGCAACCATCCAAGCTTGCTGAATCATCTCAACCAAAGGATCAAACTGAAGCAATGTTTGAGCAACTAATGGTTAGGATGGGTAATTTAGAGAGTACACACTAGTGTTACCAAAGCCCAAAAAATTTTGAAAACTCAAGTGTTCACAAGAAGGCCGAAGAAGTCCAGATAGATCCAGGAAAACTTCCTGGAAAGACTGAAAACAATCCTAAAGGGCAAGTCATGACAATCACTACTAGAAGTGGATTAGAGACAAATGATCCACAACCAAAGGCTTTGGATAAGGGAAAACAACCAATGGAAGAGGAGCTTAAAGAAAAAGAAGTTGTCTACATTCCTCCTCCATACAAGCCACCACTTCCTTTTCCTAAATCCTGAGTAAGAGCTCAATTGGACAAGTACTTTGGTAAGTTCCTTGACCTATTGAATAAATTGCATATTAAAATCCCTTTTGTTGATGCTATTCTAGCGATGTCTGCCTATGGGAAGTTCTTACGGGAAATCTTCTCCAACAAGAGGAAGCTAGATGAATATGGGGAAGTCAAAATGACCTGGAGATCTACTGAGCTCATCCAAAGGAATAATGGAAAGATGTCACCAAAGTTGAGCGATCCCGGATCTTTTTGTGTACCCATCAAGGTTGGAGATGGAACATACAAGGCACTATGCAGTCTTGGAGCTAGTGTAAGCATTATCCCGCACGCATTATGCAGAAGAGTTTGACTTGGAGAACCAAAACCTGTGAAGATGACTCTTTGCATGGCAGACAGGACAACCACACGTCTTGTGGGAATCATTGAAGATGTTCCCATCCAACTAGAGAAGTTTTTAATCCCTATTGATTTTGTAGTGCTTGCTATTTCTGTTGATTGTCATGTGCCTATTATTTTAGGGAGACAATTCCTTAGTACCTCTGGATGTCTAGTTGATTGTAAGAAAGCCACTCTTACCTTCAAAATTGATGAGGAAGTTGTACAGTTTAAGCTCCCTCCTTTGATCAAGGGACCACTATTTGAAGATGACATGTACATTATTCTTGAAGATGATGAAGATTGCTGGGAAATGTTCAATTCAATTCTTTTTCTAACACTCTTGAGCATGTTTTGACCATGAGCATCATGACAATGGAGAAAAAAGATGAATATTTTGAAGAAGTCCAAACTTTGAGTCTACTTCTCATCGACGAAGGGGCTGGATTTGAAGAGCTGACGGAACTACACAAGATTTCACGTACGGGAACTTCCACCGAGACCCAGATCATCTCGACCGAGACCCAAAGTATCTCGGTCCGAGATTTTTAATCTCGACCGAGATATCGTATCAAAAACTTTTATCTCGGGCCATGCACTAATCTCGGCCGAGATCCATGAAGAATCGTCGAACCCTCCTAAAGTTGAGATGAAACCACTCTCAACACATCTAAGGTACGCTTTTCTTGGTTATAACTCTTCCTATCCAGTCATTGTTAGTGCTAGCTTGAGCGAATTTGAACTTGAGAAGTTATTGAATGAACTTAGGCATAGAAAGGCTTTGGGTGACACTATTGATGATCTTATAGGAATTAAACCTTCAATGTGCGTGCATAGGATAATGTTAGAAGATGGTCATAGACCTTCTATCGAACCTCAAAGGAGATTAAATCCTAACATGAAAGAGGTAGTTAAGAAGGAAATCCGTAAGTTGTTGGATGCTGGGATAATTTTCCCTATCTCGGATAGTAACTAGGTAAGCCCGGTACATGTTGTACCTAAGAAAGGTAGGATGACTGTCATAACCAATGAAAAGAATGAGTTGATTCCTACTAGGACAGTGACAGGGTGGAGAATGTGCATTAATTACAGGAAGATGAATCATGCTACAAGGAAAGATCACTTCCCCCTACCCTTCATTGACCAAATGGTGGAAAGACTAGCCCAACACTCCAACTTTTGCTACTAGACGGGTATAGTGGTTTCTTTCAAATCCTCATTCATCCAAATGACCAAGAGAAAACTACTTTTACTTGTCCTTGGGGAACATGTGCTTATAGGAGAATGCCTTTTGGTTTATGTAATGCTCCTGCCACTTTCCAGAGATGCATGATGTCTATCTTTTCTGAATATATTACAAACATCATGGAAGTTTTTATGGATGATTACTCTATTTATGGATCTTCATTTGATAATTGTTTGGCTAACCTGTCTTTAGTCTTGCAAAGATGTGAGGATTGTAATCTTGTTCTCAATTAGGAGAAATGTCACTTCATAGTTAGGGATGGTATTGTGTTAGGTCACTTGATATCTAACCGTAGAATTGAGGTTGATAAGTCCAAGATTGAGACTATTGAGAAGCTACCTCCACCGACATCGATTAAGGGGGTAAGGAGTTTTCTAGGATATGCCGGTTTTTACTGGAGATTTATTAAAGACTTCTCTACGATTTCTAACCCGCTAACTAACCTACTAATCAAGGATGTTCAATTTGTTTTCTCGAAAGAGTGCCTTGATGCTTTTTGTAGGTTGAAGGAAGCTCTCATCAAAGCCCCAATCATGCAACCCCGGATTGGTCTCTCCCATTCGAGGTGATGTGTGATGCAAGCAATTTTGCAATGGGACCTGTGCTAGGACAGAAGAAGGAAGGAAGTACTCATGCCATCTACTATGCAAGCAAGACGCTTGATAGAGCCCAGCTGAATTATGCAACAACCGAGAAGGAGCTCCTAGTTGTTGTGTATGCGTTTGAGAAGTTTCGTTCCTATCTTGTGGGAGCTAAGGTGATTGGGTACACGGATCATGCTGCGATTCGGTACCTTCTCACCAAGAAGGATGCAAAGCCACGTCTTATCCGATGGATCCCTCTCGTTCAAGAGTTTGACTTGGAAAATAGAGATAAGAAAGGTTCGGAAAATTCCGTTGCTGATCATCTTAGCAGGTTACCTTCCGAGCTTATGGAGAAAGATGACATCCCTATTGATGATGCCTTCACGGATGAGCAACTCTACATGATGGAGGAATATCTCCTTCAGATTTCTGGTGATAATGAACCTTGGTTTGCTGACATTATTAACTATTTAGTTTGTGGTGATATTCCTCCAGGTTTGTCTCCTTCTCAAAGGAAGAAGTTCTACAAGGATGTGAGACGCTACTATTGGAATGAACCATTTCTATTCAAGAGAGGACCAAAAGGAATCCTTAGGAGATGCGTCCCGGACGATGAGATTCAGAGTGTCTTCCAACATTACCATTCTCTACCTTGTGGAGGACACGCTAGTTCCCACAAGACTAGTGCCAAGGTATTGCAATAAGGATTCTTTTGGCCTAATCTTTTCAGAGATCTGTAGGTATTTGTCACTGCATGTGATTCATGTCAAAGGACATGATACGGGGATAAGCCGTAAGGGTTCCCGATCTTTCAACACCAAGGATTCAGGATATCTAGAAGATGGAATAGACGTGGAGATGACGTGATAGACGTGTGGATGGATGGATGAAGGATCCGATGATTGGGGTTGGATCGTGCTGGATAGGGAAAGAGCCTTCCTCTCGCAGTAGCGACTCTTCCTTTAATCTTGGTGGCCGGTAGAACGAGGTCCGGAACACAAAGAAGTCGCCTAGAGTTCGAAAGAGCCTTCCTCTCGCAGTAACGACTCTTCCTTTAATCTTGGTGCCGGTAGAACGAGGTCCGGAACACAAATAAGTCGCCTAGAGTTCGAAAGAGCCTTCCTCTCGCAGTAGCGACTCTTCCTAGCTGCTAGACCAACTGGACGCGCCTAAGATTACTCCTTATCAACTTGTTTGTAGAGCTAGAGCATCGAGCCTAAGATTACTCCTTATCAACTTGTTTATAAGGAATCTTGTCATTTGCTTGTAGAGCTAAAGCATCGAGCATATTGGGACGTGAAATGGCTTAATTTTGATGTGAAAGAGGCCGGAGAAAAGCGACTTCTAGACATTAACAAGTTGGAGAAGATCCGGCTGAATGCTTATTTATTAGAACGCATGGATCTACAAAGAGAGAACAAAGAAATGGCACGACAAACACATAGTGCCAAAGAACTTCAAGGAAGGTGATTTTGTTCTTCTCTTTAACTCTAGACTCCGACTTTTCCCAAGAAAGTTGAAGTCAAGATGGACAGGTCCGTTTGTTGTGAAAAATATATATCCCCATGGAGCCGTCAAAGTATGGGGTGAAAACTCCGGAATTTTCAAGGTAAATGGACATAGGTTGAAGAAGTATACACCAGAAACCCCGGTGAAGAAACTTTCGCCTATCTATCAGTTGATACATCCATGGAGTTAGGTCTGGCTAGAGACCTTAAACCAAGCGCTTCTCAAGAGGCAACCCGAGGCAAGAGTCTTTTGTCCCTTTGTTTTTGTTTTTTCTATTTGCTTTTGCATTTTTGCGCGTTTTTGTTGTGTCTTTGTAGGACCTAGGTGTCATGATGAAAGAAGGTACGGGAAGTGAAAACTAAGAACGAGCCTAAGATGAGGAAAACGCTATGAAGGACGAAGATCTAGAGGAGTCATGGATGGAACAAAGCAAGGCTAGAGATCTCGGCCACCTTGGAAGAAATCTCGGCCGATAACCATTCTAGGCGACCGAGAAATCACGACAGAGAGTTTGATCTCGGCCCGAGATCGAAAAATCTCGGCCGATCCGAAGTATGGCTAAGAAGCTACAATCTCGGCCCCGACCCCGACAAAAAAGCTCGGTCGCTGACCGAGATCCGGGACTGAGATAGGGCAAAACGACTACTTACCTCGGCCGTCGTCCTCTTACTTCTTCAGTTCTCTCTCTTTCCTCCATAGCCTCCATACCTCAAGCTTATACCCATTTTTACCTAACTCTCTCAAATCTCCACCAAATTCCCTCATTCTTTCCACAATCACTCCCAAATTCAATCCTAAACATAAATCCTCAACCAATTTCTTCTAATTCCCTCCTTAATCTCTCCCCAAAACTCGAACCCTAACAAAAATTTTTAATCCCTCAAAACCTCAAAAATCATCCATTTTGCCTAGGTGTTATGTGCAAAAACACCGTAGAAACACCCCACAAGCAAGGATCTAGCAAGAAACCGGCGAAAATCACCGTCCCGGCCGAGCCCGAAATCGCCCAAGAATCTCGGCCTGGCAACCAAGATCCCACCCGAGATCTGATGCAGGAGCATCCCTTAGCTCGACTTCATTCCCTTACACTGACGGGCCTAGTAACAAGAGGAGACGAGTTAACCATGGAGACGATCTCAACCCAGATGTGGAGAGAGAGCTCGACCGAGATGTGGAGAGAGACGGCCGAGATCTACTTGATCCGCATGAAGACAAAGCATGTCGGGCTGCATTGGAAGAAAGGAGAATTCGGGCTAATTTAAGTGGCTAAATTAGGCCCAGCTTGCTTCTTATTTTAAAGCCCATTCTTGGACATCTTTTAAATAAAAGATGGGCTTGTTTTTAATTATTCGTTTTTGGCTTTTAAGACTTGTTAGTTCAGCCCATTAGTTATTTTATTTCTCTTTTATTTTTTGATCTTATCTCTTGGTGATTTGATCTTATGTCTTTAAGCTAGATTGGACTCGATCTTGGATCAAGCCCATAGCCCGTAAGAAACCCTAGATGACGCACCTCTAGCCTATATAAGGTCTAGGGTGGACGTCTCTTTTACTCACCTATTGAATGAATTAAACACAAGTACTTTCGAGTATTGTTTCTCTTCTACCCCATATTCTTTTCGTGGAATCAAGACAACTTACTGTGTGAGCGGAATCCGTTTGCCCAGGAACTTTGGTGCTGTTGAGCTGTGTCACTCGGATTGGCAAGTTGGTGCTCTCAATCATCTCCGGGTGACTTCTCGTGCTTTGGGGACAATCGCTTTCCCCTCTGTGTGAGATTATAGCGGAAGGGCGTCTTCAAGTCATTACAAGTTGTGTGTTAGGGCCTCAGTTTCCCTATCGTGCTCTTGGTTGCCTTAAGGGTTCAACAAAATCTATCCATCTATCGATCCTTCACCATCATTGGATCATTCCTCCATCTTTTTATTTTCAAGTTTCCACCTTTTATCCATTTTCTTCATTACGAGTCTTGGTGTTGAAAGATCGGGCCAACTGACGGCTAACCCCGTATGA
>NCTC01004250.1:0-12201 GCA_002319775.1 Fagopyrum tataricum | reverse complement strand
TACCTCGTCCTCTACCTAGAGGGGTCTACCTCTACCTCGCCCAGCCTGCAGGTAAGGCTCTAGTCTGAACAGTCTGTAGAGGATGTAAACATAGCTTAGAAGGCTATATATATGCCATATGTATAAATATATAACAGATCAATCACAGGAGAATATCTATATATATATCTATATTGTCGAGGTCTTCATAGGGGCGATGGTTTACGTACACGATAACCCAAAACATTTGTACTCATTTTAAAACCAAAACCTTTTGAAAAGTCAGACCCCTTTCGGGTTTTGTTTATTTATCTATTCGAACTTTATTGCAGATTCCTAGTGCCATTGTTGTCAACCTGGGCTCTAATACCAACTTTGTAACACCTCAAATCCGTAGGACTCGGAGTCCTACTGGGCTAGGATCTCACAATGGATCCTGACCCTAGCCTGACAACAACTTTACTGAATCTTACAACAAGGCACCAATAGATTAAAACAAAACATAAAACTGATATATGTATATACATATCAAAAAGGTGATACAAGGTACTGCTGAGTACAAAAGTCAAAACATAAACCCGTACAACATAAATATCCCAACCACGATATCGTCCCCGTGTACGGAACCCTGAGCAAATCACCCCTCCGGATCACTCGGCAGCTCTCCTAACCTGCAAAGGATCTACAACACGGTATAAAACCGTTAGCTAACTATACACATATATAAGACGATGCTAGAGCACAATCACATATCAGAAATAATAAACACTTCAGCATGATATCAAACATTTACCCGGTTTATTATCTTTAATAAGTCGAATCACTCAATCGTATAATAAATGTATATGAATATACGTGACACGAGGTATGTATATATAACCCTCGCCTCTGCGTGCAATAGCTAGCTGGAGTGGTATCAACGCACTTTCCCGTATACCATATGGAGTGGTAGGTGCCTTTCCCGTATACCACAACTAACTAGCTTACAGAGAACTTCCCAAACTCCACTACGGGATGAAAGGTAAGTTGTCACAGCCACTACAATGGGCGGTCAATATAACATAGGTCGGTGACCATAATAACACATGCTATAAAGCACATAACACACACCACTCAAGCATACATCCAATATAAGGATAGTAGCTAAGTAAGTCCTATGGACTTACCTCAATCTCAGAAGTATCTCGCTACGAACACTCTCAGAAACGTCCACTCCAACTGGAGGACAACACAGCCTATACAAGGCACACATACATATATATCACAATCCTATCACACAAAGGGGTCACACCTAGACCCAAGGGATCTATAAGGATCAAGTCCAACTCGTAAACCTCAAAGATGTAACCGGCATTACTATATCATACTCATCAACATCCGAATCCTAGCATGGTACTAAGTTCCTCATAATAGAAAGGAAAGGAACTCGCGGGTGCGGAAACCGCAGGGGCGGTCCCATGAGCCGCAGGGGCGGGAACCCGCAGGGGCGGCCAAAGTTCCCGCGGGTGTGGAAAAGTCTACACTCGGCCAAAGCCAATCTCGGCCATGGTCCAAACTCGGTTCGGAAGAGTAGGGGTCTCACATATATATATATATATATATATATATATATATATATATATATATATATATATATATATATATATATATATATATATATATATATATATATATATATATATACTATTTGAGTGTTGGACTATTTATATAAACATAATGAACCGGGTAAATGTGTGATAGCATGATGAGGTGTTTATTATTCCCTGATGTGTGATTGTGCTTATGCATCTTCTATATATATGTGTATGGTTAGCTAACGGTTTTATACCGTGTTGTAGATCATTTGCAGGTTAGGAGAGCTGCAGAGTGATTCAGACGGGGTGATCCGATGAGGGCTCCGTACACTGGGTTTTTATGTGAGGGTTATGGGACATTTCATGTGTACAGTTATATGTTTTATTTGTACTCAACGGTACTTCTGTATTACCTTTTGATATATATATATATATATATATATATATATATATATATATATATATATATATATATATATATATATATATATATATATATATATATATATCAGTTTCATGTTTTGGATTTAATCTATCTGTGTCTTGTTGTAAGATCCAGTAAACTTGTTGTCAGGCTAGGGTCAAGATCCATTGTGAGATCCTAGCCCAGTGGCACCTCGAGTCCTACGGATTCGGGGTGTTACAATGTTGTGTGTATGTTGTTATGTGAAATCCTTAACTTCATATCTACCTTCACCTCTATATCTAAATACGATCCATGCTTTACATATAACTTTGTTAGACACTCTAGATCGTATACCTGTGTTGTTTGAGCTATTTTTAACACCTAGCTTCCCTTGAACACAACACAAGCTTTATTTTCACGATGTCACCAATATATCTCTTGCAGCTGAGGTGTGATTCAAAACTAGCAACTTCATCATAACGTTCATAAAAATGTATACCCTCATCGAGATTCTCAAACACCATCCCAACACGGGGTTTGAATTCATCTAATACAATAGGCAACCAATACTTGCAATTGTGATCACCTATTATCATTGTACAGTTACTATTGAAGTCCTCCAAAATATTTTCCTCTCCACCAGCAACTACAAAATTATCAAAATATTGTTATATTATACAATGTATTGTAGTAATATAACGACCTTTGTTAATTTTTGACCTCCGAAATGTTATTTTTTTTAACGAACGGTTACAATTGCTGATAGTTATTTATTGTAACACTCCAAATTCGTAGGACTCGGAGTGCTACTGGGCTAGGATCTCACAATGGATCCTGACCCTAGCCTGACAACAATTTCACTGATCTTACAACAAGGCACCGATAGATTAAAACAAAACATGAAACTGATATATATATAGATATCAAAAGGTAATACAATGTACCGTTGAGTACAATCAAAACCAAACTGTACATCAAAATAACCCATATCCCTGATACCGCCCCAGTGTACGGAGCCCTCAGCGGATCACCCACTCTGGATCACTCTACAGCTCTCCTATCCTGCAAAGTGTCTACAACACGGTATGAAACCGTTAGCTAACCATACACAAATATAGGAATATGCTAGAGCACAAACACACATCAGAAATCTTAACACATCATCATGCTTTCACCCATTTACCCGGTTCATTATCTTTATAAAGTCCAGCAATCAACTCGTATATAAATATCCATATAAACACAAGTGACACGAGGAATATAAACCTCGCCTCTGGGTCCAATAACCAGCTGGAATGGTGCCTGGAACATTACCCCGTGTACCCTCAGGGAATGAGAAGTGCCCGAACCGTTTACCAGGTCTGGCCTACCTACAGAGAACTTCCCAGACTCCCAGTGGGATGAAAGGGCAAGTTATCACGGCCCTACAATGGGCAAGCTATATACCATAGGTCGGTGACCATCATAACACATGCTATAAACATATAACACACACACCACTCATGCACAACATCCTATAAAGGAATGGCAACTAAGTAAGTCCCACGGACTTACCTCAACCTCGTAGTCGTCTCACTGGATCAACCTCAACTCAGTCCACTCCAAACTGGAGGATAACACGGCCTATACAAGGCATACACAGATATCAAACTCATATCATACAAAGGGTCACACCTAGACTCAAGGGATCCATAAGGGATCATATCCAACGCATAAACCTCAAAGCCCTAACCGGCAATGCATATCATACTCATCAACATCCGAATCCTAGCATGGTACTAAGCTCCTCATACTAGAAAGGAAAGGATCTACCTAGCTTTAGGTAGACCCGGGACAAAGCGCACCTGCGTAACAAAGCGGCGCAGGGGCGGAGGCAAGCAACCGCGGGTGTGGCGGAACGTAGCCGCGGGGGCGGTGACAAGGGACGCTGGCAAACGCAGGCACGCCGCTGGCACGCCGCTGGCACGACGCGGCGCTATGACACGGTAACCGCGGGGACAATGACTTTTGGCCGCGGGGGCGGTGACAGTGCAGAATGAAACCTCGCGGCTTCTCTTTAGCTCTTCCCGTGATCAAACACTTCCACTCTCTTCCAAATTCATACACAAGCATAAAACATACACATATCAACATCAATCCTACATTCAGTCATCTAATCCTAAGCTAAGGAAGAAGAAGAAGAACAAGAAAGGAGAAAGGAAGAAAGAAGAAGCAAGGAGTACCTACAAGACAGCAGCTCCTCTAGCTCTCAAGCTCAGCAACAACATCATACCACATCAACATCAACAACCACTCACAAGGTCACACCAAAACTCTTCCAAAGCTAAGGAAACCAAGAAGAAGATCAAGGAGGAAGCAGAAGGACGTGAAGGCAGCTGGGAAGAAAGTGAAGATGCTTAGCAAGCCAAAGCAAGGATTAGGTTAAGGGAGTGGGAGAGTAAAGCACGGGTCAAGGTAAACAAAGACGGTTGCAGCCGCAGGAAACCGCAGGGGCGGGTTTCCTGGCCGCTGGGGCGGAACAACAGGGGAGCCGCAGGGGCGGCCTCACAGACCCGCGGGGGCGGCTAAGACCAAAACTCGCTCCCAAAACTAAGGCTCTTACACCTCACCCCCCTAAAAACATGTTTCGTCCCGAAACTTGTAAAATCCTCAAACCACTCGGACTCACAAGCCGAGGTACAACTCTCTCTATAACATCAACAAAAGCATGGAGGAAACCGTCTACTCCAACAGCAAACTATAATGTCCAAAGCCTAGAGGGAAACCATCTCTAGCCAAAACATCACATATCCCAATAGCATGGAGGAAAGAGCCATCTCTAGCTATAACAAAAATCATACTAGCACAACAAGATCTAACAAGATCATAATCACACAAGCTAGCATGAAATAACATATCATAGCATATAAGCATGTAAGCATATAAGACTCACCAAGCTAGTACTAAAATCTACTCGATGATCCTACTTGTGCACCTATCTCTGCATAGAACTCTGGATAGTTCCTCTAGATACTATCCTCAGTCTCCCATGTAGCCTCCTCAAAACCTCGTCTCGACCACTGTATCCTAAGCATAGGTATGTCCTTCGAACGCAGGCATCTCATACCTCGTTCTAGGACTGCAATCGGATGCTTAACAAAGGTGTGGTCCGGCTCAACCACCAAATCCTCAAAACTCACAATGTGTCTCGGATCTGGTATGTACTCCCTCAGCTGAGACACGTGAAATACAGGGTGAACACCCTCTAATCTCGGAGGCAAGGCCAACCTGTAAGCTGCACTCCCAACCCGATCCAGAATCTCGAACGGTCCGACATATCGGGGACTCAACTTCCCCTTAATGCCAAAACTCCTAACACCTCGTGTCGGGGACACTCTCAGCCACACATGTGCTCCAACCCTGAACTCTAGAGGTCTACGCCTCCTGTCAGCATAAGACTTCTGACGGCTCTGTGCAGTCAGCATACGCTCTCTGATCAATGCTACTCGAGCCATATCATCCTGAATCTGATCAGGTGCTAACCCACTGACACTGCTCTGCTCATCCCAGCATAACGGTGTACGACATCTCTGTCCATACAGTGCCTCATATGGGGCCATCCCAATAGATGCAAGCCAGTTGTTGTTGTAGGAGAACTCAACAAGTGGGAGATGATCCGTCCACACCTGTCCCCAATCCAACACACAAGCTCCAGCATATCCTCCCAGCGTCTGAATGGTCCTCTTTGACTGACCATCTGTTTGAGGATGAAACGCAGTCGTGAAGTGCAAATTCGTCCCCAGGGCAGTCTGAAATCTGCTGCCAGAACCTCGAGGTAAACCGACCATCTCTGTCAGAGACGATCGTCCTGCGGTACACCATGGAGTCTCACTATCTGCCTAGTGTACTCCTCTGCTAAATCTGCTAACCCGGCCACGTCTCTCGAATAGGAACGAAAACGTGCCGTCTTCGTCAGTTTGTCAACTATGACCCAAATGGCATCAAAAACTCCGGCTCAACCTCCAGTCCAGTCACAAAGTCCATGGTGACGTCCTCCCACTTCCTCTGTGGAACAGGAAGTGGATGGAGCTCACCTCCAGGTCTGAAATGCTCGATCTTGACCTGCTGGCAGGTCGCACACTATGCCACAAATCTGGCCTACATCGGGCTTCATCCCTCCCCACCAATATATACGTCTCAAGTCCTGATACATCTTACTCGTACCTGGATGTACCGAGTAAGGTGTACAGTGAGCCTCCTGTAATATCCCCTGTCTCAGCTCTGTATCTGCAGGTACACAGACGCGACCGCGGCACCTCAAAACTCGATCTGCTCCCAGCAGGAACTGTGGTGCCTCATCCCGAGACATCATATCTTTGATCCTCTGTAAAGTCGGGCAGGTCTCCTGTTTCTGTCGGATCTCATCCAACAGATCAGGAAGAACCTCTAATGTACGCAGCTAGGCATCATCATCAGGAAACTGGATGTCCAACTCTAGCCAGATCAAATCCTCTGTAACTGCTGCTGAACTGTCAGCCTCGCAATCGCCTGCTCTCGAGCGTCTTCCTGCTCAGGGGTGTCCGGCGACAACGTTCGCCTTCCCCGGATGGTACATAATCTCTAGATCAAAATCACTTGATCAGCTCGAGCCACCTACGCTGGCGGTTATTCAATTCCCGCTGCGTGAAAATGTACTTCAGACTCTGATGGTCTGTGAAGATCTGACATGTAACACCATACAGATAATGTCTCCAGATCTTCAATGCATGAACTACCGCTGCCCAACTCCAAATCATGAGTCGGGTAGTTCTCCTCATACGTCTTCAACTGTCGAGACGCATAAGCCAATAAATCTGCCTCGCTGCATCAAAACACATCCCAAGCCTAGCTTGGATGCATCACTGTAACCACAAAATCCTCTAGTACCCTCTGGCTTGTGCCAAAAATAGGAGCAGAAGTCAGACGTCTCTTCAGCTCCTCAAAACTCTGCATACCACTGATCAGACCACACAAACCTGGTAGTCTTCCTCTAGCAAACTCGTCAAGTGGACGGGTAATCACAAAAAATCCCTCCACAAAGCGTCTGTAATAACCGGCTAGGCCAAGGAAGCTACGTACTTCCTTGACGTTCGTCGTGTGTAGGCCATTGCAGCTACTGCCTCTATCTTTGCCGGATCAACCTTTGATCCCTTATGCGGATATACAATGTGACCCAGGAATGCTACCTCTAGGCATCCAGAACTCGCACTTAGAGAACTTTGCATAATGTTTCTATCCCTGCAAAACCTGCAATAAAGTCCTCAGATGTTCTGGCATGCTCCTCACTGCTACGAGAATATACCAGAATGTCATCAATGAAAAACCACACAAAACTGATCCAGTAAGTCGATGAAAATACTGTTCATCAACTCCATAAAGACGGCTGGGAGCATTCGTAAGCCCAAATGGCATCACTACAAACTCGTAGTGTCCATATCTGGTCCCGAATGTTGTCCTATGCACTATCCTGCTCTCTCACCCTCCAGCTGGTGATACCCGGAACGCAGGTCAATCCTGGAAGAACACAGTAGCTCCCCTGTAGTTGATCTAACAAATCATCAATGCGCAGGCAGTGGATACTTGTTCTTGATGGTCACCTTGTTCAGCTCTCTATAATCTATGCATAACCTCAGCGATCCGATCCTTCTTCCGTACGAAGAGGACAGGTGCTCCCCATGGGGACACACTAGGGCGAATGAAGCCCTTCTCAGCCAACTCCTCGAGTTGCTTCTTCAGCTCCAGCATCTCAAACAGGCGCCATCCGATATAGAGCCTTCGAGATGGGTCTCGTACCAGACTCTAACTCGATACTGAAATCCACACTCCTCTGAGGCGGAAACTGAACGGCTCAGCAAAAACATCAGTAAACTCACAGACCACTGGGATATCCTCTAACGCTGGACTCTCCCCATCCTTCATGGCATAACACCAGAAGGCCTCACAACCCTGTGCAATCAGTCTAGCTGTCCGTATAGCACTGATAACTGTGCCTACCTTTCTAAGGTCCCAACCTCGGAAAACCTCTATCTGGGCCTAACTCGGTAGAGAGGGTAACAGTCCTCCTACCTACATCTAAGACTGCAGAATGTCTATCCATCCAATCCATAGCCTAGTATAACTTTCCTCAATGCTCTAACGGCATGACAAAGAAGTCAACTAGTAACACACCGAGTCCCTACATAAATGGGACAACCGTGAATCTCACGGGTACCTCTAGACCCTACCACCATCGGGTAACCCTATAATAAAAGGGCATCCCCTCAACTGTATCTAAACCCAAGACGCTCTACACATGCATCAGAAATAAAAGAATGGTGTAGCACCAGTATCAAATAAAACTCTAACAAGTAGACCATGAATCAGAATGGTACCTGTAGCAGTAGGTGCAGCTAGGCTCCTCTGCACTTCTCAGCTCAAAAACACGGCCCTAGTGGGCCTCTGGTATCAGTGGTGCCCCCACCACTGGCCTCTGCCTCTACTCGGCCCAAGAGTAGATCCTTGAGTCGTAGGGCGATCTGGGACCCTCTGTTGTCCCTGACTCTGCTGCTGCTGATGAGGTTGTCTCTATCCACCTCCTGTTGCCACTAGCAGGAGAAGAATCCTGTTGTGATGAAGCTCCTCCCTCGTCTACAAAAGATAGCTCTATGACCAGGTCGGCCACAAGTGAAACAGGTCACCGGCTGTCTAGTACACTCGGACCTCATATGTCCATACTCACTACAGTTGAAGCACTAGCACTCCCTTATCTGCACCTGGTGCAGATGGAGGACGACTCTGGCGACTCTGGCTTCACCCTGAACCAGCAACTCCACCAGTCCCACTGGTCTGACTAGTCCTCTGTCTCTTCTCAGACCCTCCGGTCTGAGAAGCTCTCCTCTGGCTAGCTGTCTCCCTCTCGTAGTCAAAAGCCCGGTCCTGATAGTCGACCAAGGTCTCACAATGAAAACCCGCCATGTAGGTACGGGTAGTATCCCTCAGACGTCGGGAAAACAAATACACGTGCTGATCTGCATCAGGTGCAGCTGGACCCAGCAATGCCAGCTCCTCCTGGAATCTCCGGATGGCCTCTGAGACCGGCACATCCTCGAACCCAACCTCAACAAAGTCTCGCAGTTTCTCCCTCCTCAAAGAGGCAGGGCTAGAAACGCTCTCGGATCAGAGTCCTCATCTGCTCATAACTAGTAACCTGTGCTCGTACAGACCTCCACCAGTGTTGTGCCAAATCTCTGAACAAGGTCTGCACCAGCTCAATCTGCCTATCAGCTGGACATCTAATAGACTCCAAAGCTGTGTCTACATGTCCTATCCACAACTCCACCTCTAGCCCCAACTTTCCCAGTGAAAGGGGGTACACCCATCTGATGGAAAGCCTTCAACCAAGTGTCTGGTCTAGGCCCCTCTATGCTCCTCTGGAGCCCGAGCAAATCTCAACAGCAGGTACCTGTACAGCTAGTACCTAAGTAACGGTGTGGGACCTCTCAGATGGTCCCTCCTGTGTTGGCAGATCCGGGGCACGCCTACCTGCCCTGGCGGCCTCCTCAACACGTTCTGATATAAGCCTTGAAACTCTGCTCTATCCATAGAGACGCGATCAAAATCACCAGACTGGGCTCTTTGTGGCCCCTGTCCCTCAGCTGCCACCGTTCCCAACCTCAGGAACGGCACTCTCAGCAACCTCCTCATGGACCTCCTCTGCTGCACGTGGCTCAACAGCAGGAATCCTACCCCGTCCTCTACCTAGAGGGGGTCTACCTCTACCTCTACCTCTACCTCGTCTTGCTGCAGGTAAGGCTCTAGTCTGAACCATCTACAGAAGGATATAAACCTATCTTAGAAGACTATATATATGCCATAGTTATAGATATATCACAGATCAATCACAACAGAATATCTATATATATCTATACTGTCGAGGTCTTTCAGAGGGGTGATGGCTCCCCGTACACGGTATTCCCAAACATTTGTACTCATTTAAAAACAAAAACCTTTTAAAAAGTCAAACCCCTTGTCGGGTTTTGTTTAGTTATCTATTCGACCTTTATTGCAGATTACTAGTGCCATTGTTGTCAACCTGGGCTCTGATACCAACTTTGTAACACCCCCAAATCCGTAGGACTCGGAGTGCTACTGGGCTAGGATCTCACAATGGGATCCTGACCCTAGCCTGACAACAATTTCACTGATCTTAGCAACAAGGCACTGATAGATTAAAACAAAACATGAAACTGGATATATATATATATATATATATAGATATCAAAAGGTAATACAATGTACCGCTGAGTACAATCAAAACCAAACTGTACATCAAAATAACCCATATCCCTGATACCGCCCAGTATACGGAGCTCTCAGCGGATCACCCACTCTGGATCACTTTGCAGCTCTCCTATCTTGAAAAGTGGTCTACAACACGGTATGAAACCGTTAGCTAACCATACACAAATATAGGAATATGCTAGAGCACAAACACACATCCAGAAATCTTAACACATCATCATGCTTTCACCCATTTACCCGCGGTTCATTATCTTTATAAAGGTCCAGCAATCAACTTCGTATATAAATATCCATATAAAACATAAGTGACACGAGGAATATAAACCTCGCCTCTGGGTCCAATAACCAGCTGGAATGGTGCCTGGAACACTACCCCGTGTACCCTAAGGGAATGGGAAGTGCCCGAACCGTTTACCAGGTCTGGCCTGCCTACAGAGAACCTCCCAGACTCCCAGCGGGATGAAAGGGCAAGTTATCACGGCCCTACAATGGGCAAGCAATATACCATAGGTCGGTGACCATCATAACACATGCTATAAACATATAACACACACACCACTCATGCACAACATCCTATAAAGGAATGGCAACTAAGTAAGTCCCACGGACTTACCTCAACCTCGTAGTCGTCTCACTGGATCAACCTCAACTCAGTCCACTCCAAACTGGAGGATAACACGGCCTATACAAGGCATACACAGATATCAAACTCCTATCACACAAAGGGTCACACCTAGACCCAAGGGATCCATAAGGGATCATATCCAACTCGTAAACCTCAAAGCCCTAACCGGCAATTCCATATCATACTCATCAACATCCGAATCCTAGCATGCTACTACCTCAACTAGAAAGGAAAGGATCTACCTAGCTTTAGGTAGTCCCGGGACAAAGCGCACCTGCGTAACAAAGGGCGCAGGGGCGGAGGCAAGCAACCGCAGGTGCGGCGGAACGTAGCCGCGGGGGCGGTGACAAGGGACTCTAGCAAACACAGGCACGCCGCTGGCACGACGCGGGCGCTGTGACACGGTAACCGCGGGGCGGTGACTTCTGGCCGCGGGGGCGGCGACAGTGCAGAATGAAACCTCGCGGCTTCTCTTTAGCTCTTCCCATGATCAAACACTTCCACTCTCTTCCAGATTCATACACAAGCATACAACATACACATATCAACATCAATCCTACATTCAATCATCTAATCCTAAGCTAAGGAAGAAGAAGAACAAGAAAGGAGAAAGAAGAAAGAAGAAGCAAGGAGCCTACCACAGCTGTGGCCTAGCACGAACTGATCCAGACAACAGCTCCTCTAGCTCTCAAGCTCAGCAACAACATCATACCACATCAACATCAACAACCACTCACAACTCACACCAAAACTCTTCCAAACTAAGGAAACAAGAAGAAGATCAAGGAGGAAGGAAAGGACGTGAAGGCAGTTGGGAAGAAAGTGAAGATGCTCAGCAAGCCAAAGCAAGGAAGGTTAAGGAGTGGGAGAGTAAAGCACGGGTCAAGGTCAACAAAGACGGTGCAGCCGCAGGAAACCGCAGGGGCGGTTTCCTGGCCGCTGGGGCGGAACAACAGGGAGCCGCAGGGGCGGCCTCACAGACCCGCGGGCGGCTAAGACCAAAACTCGCTCCCAAAACTAAGGCTCTTACAATTATCACGTTCTATTTGCCTGTCGTTAAATTACTATGTTAATATTATAGGTCGTTAAAAATTCTAATCTAAAATTATAGGTCGTTAAATGTCTATGTTATATTTATGGGGTGGTTATATTACAATGTTAACATTTTAGGTCGTTAAAAATGTTTATTTTAAAATTATAGGTCGTTAAAAATGTCTATTTCAAATTATAGGTCGTTAAATTGTATAGGTTATAATTATAGGTCGTTAACTTATAATGTAAAATTACATGTCAGTGAAATATTAAGTTTAAAATTATAG
>NCTC01004249.1:0-12207 GCA_002319775.1 Fagopyrum tataricum | reverse complement strand
AGAGCTGTTTTCTGCCGACAAGGGCGGAGCTTCATCTCAACAGGGTTCTTCTCCTGCCAGTGTAGCGGGAAGTGGGCAGAGACCACCTCAGCAGCAGACTCTAACAGACTCAGACAAAGGGATCGGAAGAGTGCCTCAGGGAAGTAGAGGAAGAGGTCGTGGTGGGAATACCACGGACACCAGAGGACCACATGGTAGAGTTTTTGAGCTGAGGAGTGCAGAGGAGCCAACTGCACCGACTGCTACAGGTACCATTCTGATTCATGGTTTACCTATTAGAGTCTTATTTGATACGGGTGTTACGCATTCTTTTATCTCTGATTCATGTGTTGAGCGTCTGAGTCTAGATACGACTGAGGGGATACCCTTTAGTATAGGGTTACCGATGGTAGTAGGGTCAGAGGTACCCGTGAGATTCGTGACTGTCCCATTTCTGTAGGGACCGTGTATTGTTGTTGACTTCTTTGTCATGCCATTAGAGCATAAAGAAGTCATTCTAGGTATGGATTGGATGGATAGACATCAGGCAGTGTTAGATGTAGGTAGGAGGACTGTAACCCTCTCTACCGAGTTAGGACAGATAGAGGTTTTCCGAGGTTGGGACCTGGGAAAATCGGGCATGGTTATCAGTGCGATACGGGCAGCGAGACTGATTGCACAGGGTTGTGAGGCCTTCTGTGTTATGCATGAAGGAGGGGGAGAGTCCAACATAAGAGGATATCCTAGTGGTCTGTGAGTTTACAGATATATTTGTTGAGCCGTCCAGTTTGCCGCCTCAGAGGAGCGTGGACTTTGGCATTGATTTAGAGCCTGGTACGAGACCTATCTCGAAGGCCCCATATCGGATGGCGCCTGTCGAGATGCTGGAGCTGAAAAAGTAATTGGAGGAGTTGGTGAGAAGGGCTTTATCCGCCCTAGCGTATCCCCATGGGAAGCACCTATCCTCTTCGTACGAAGAAGGACGGATCGTTGAGATTGTGTATTGATTACAGAGAGCTGAACAAGGTGACCATCAAGAACAAGTATCCATTGCCTCGTATTGATGACTTGTTAGATCATCTTCAGGGAGCGACTGTATTCTCCAGGATTGACTGCGCAGATATCATCAGCTGAGGGTGAGAGAGCAGGACGTGCACAAGACCGCATTCCGGACCAGATATGGACACTACGAGTTTGTAGTGATGTCATTTGGGCTTACGAATGCCCCAACAGTCTTTATGGAGTTGATGAACAACATCTTCATCGACTTCCTGGATCAGTTTGTAGTAGTCTTCATTGATGATATTTTGGTGTACTCTCACAGCCGAGAGGAGCATGTAGGGCAACTGAGGACTGTGTTACAGGTTCTACGAGATAGAGAACTTTATGAAAAGTTCTCTAAGTGTGAGTTTTGGATGCCAGAGGTAGCAATCCTTGGTCATGTTGTTTCCGCCGAGGGATCAAGGTTGATCCGCGAAGATTGAGTCAGTAGCAGCCTGGACGACACCGACGAACGTCAAGGAAGTACGTAGCTTTCTTGGCCTAGCCGGTTATTACCGACGCTTTGTGGAGGGATTTTCTGTGATTGTCCGTCCACTAACGAGTCTATTGAGGAAGACTACCAATGTGTATGGTTGATCAGTGTATGCAGAGTTTTGAGGAGCTGAAGAGACGTCTGACTTCCGCTCCTATCTTAGCATAGCAGGGGCACCACTGATTTTGTAGTTTACAGTGATGCATCCAAGCTAGGCTTGGGATGTGTATTGATGCAGCGAGGTAGAGTGATTGCATATGCGTCTAGACAGCTGAAGACGTATGAGGAGAACTACCCGACTCATTATCTGGAGTTGGCAGCGGTAGTTCATGCACTGAAGATCTGGAGACATTACCTGTATGGTGCTACATGTCAGATCTTCACAGACCATAAGAGTCTGAAGTATATTTTCACGCAACGGGAATTGAATAACCGTCCAATGTAGGTGGCTCGAGCTGATCAAGGACTTTGATCTAGAGATTTTATACCATCCGGGGAAGGCGAACGTTGTCGCCGACGCCCTGAGCAGGAAGACGCCTCTAGAGAAGACGATTGCGAGACTGATAGTTCAACCTCAGCTGCAGAGAGATTTGGTCTGGTTAAAGTTGGACATCTAGTTTCCTGATGAGGATGCCCAACTGAGTACTTTAGAGGTTCTTCCTGATCTGTAGAGTAAGATCCAACAAAAGCAAGACTTGCCCGACACTGACGAGGATCCGAGAGAGGATGTCCCGTGATGAGGCACCACAGTTATCCATAGGAGCAGATGGAGTGATGAGACGCCGCGATCGCGTCTGTGTACCCGCTGATGCGGATTTGCGCCAGAGGATATTACAGGAGGTTCACTGTACGCCTTATTCAGTGCACCCAAGTACGAGTAGATGTTCCAGAATTTGAGACGTTCATATTGGTGGGAGGGCTGAAGCCCGATGTAGCCAGATTTGTGGCACAATGTGCGACTTGTCAGCAGGTCAAGATCAAGCATTGCAGACTTGGAGTGAACTCCATTAACTACATGTAGCACAGAGGAAGTGGGAGGACGTCACCATGGACTTTGTGACTGGGCTGAGACCGAGCAGGAGTTTTGATGCCATCTGGGTTATAGTGGATAGACTGACGAAGACGGCACGTTTTATCCCTATCCGGGAAACGTGGCCAGTGAGCAGATTAGCTGAGGAGTACACTAGACAGATAGTGAGACTCCATGGTGTACCGAGGATGATCGTCTCTGACAGAGATGGACGATTTACCTCGAGGTTCTGGCAGCATATTCATACTGCCCTGGGGACGAGTTTGCACTTTACTACTGCGTTCATCCCCAGACAGATGGTTAGTCAGAGAGGACCATTCAAACATTGGAGGATATGTTGTGAGCTTGTGTGTTGGACTGGGGACAAGTGTGGATGGATCATCTCCCACTAGTTGAGTTCTCGTACAACAACAACTGGCATGCATCTATTGGGATGGCCCCATATGAGGCATTGTATGGACAGATGTGTCGTACACCATTATGTTGGGATGAGCAGAGCAGTATTAGTGGATTGACACCTGATCAGATTCAGGATGATGTTGCTCGTGTAGCACTGATTAGAGAGAGGATGCAGACTGCACAAAGCCGTCAGAAGTCATATGCAGATAGGAGGCGTAGACCCCTAGAGTTCAGAGTAGGAGCCCATGTGTGGCTGAGAGTGTCTCCGACACGAGGTGTTAGACGATTTGGGCATTAAGGGGAAGTTGAGCCCCGATATGTCGGACCGTTCGAGATTCTGGACCGAGTTGGGAGTGCAGCATACAAGTTAGCTTTGCCTCCTAGATTAGAGGGTGTTCACCCTGTGTTTCACGTGTCTCATCTGAGGGAGTACATACCAGATCCGAGACACATCGTGAGTTATGATGATTTGGTGGTTGAGCCGGACCACACTTTTGTTGAGCACCCGATTGCAGTCCTAGAACGAGGTATGAGACGCCTGCGTTCGAAGGACATTCCTATGCTGAGGATACAGTGGTCGAGACGAGGACCTGATGAGGCTACATGGGAGAATGAGGATAGTATTCAGAGGAACTATCCAGAGTTCTACGCCGAGATAGACGTATCTGTAGGATCGACGAGTAGATTTTAGTATTATCTTGGTGAGTGTTGTGATTACGTGTTTATGTGCTTATATGCTATGATGTGTTTATTTTCGTACTAGCTATGATATGATGTGTGATCTTATTAGATCTTGTTGTGCTAGTGCGATTGATTATAGCTAGAGATGGATCTTTCCTTCATGCTATTGTGATACGATTAGGATTCAGCTGGAGATGGTTATTCCTCCATGCTATTTTGATGGACATAGTATTGCTGGAGATTTTTTTCCTCCATGCCCTTGTGTTATGAGTATGATATGGCTAGAGATGTTTTTCCTCTATGCCCTGGTGATGTGATTATAGTATTGGCTAGAGATGGATTTTCCTCTATGCCTTGGATAGTGATTTTGTTGCTGGAGATGATGATTTCCTCAATGCTCGTGTTTGAGGTTATAGAGAGAGTTGTACCTCGTCTTATGAGTCCGAATGATTTGAGGATTTCACAAGTTTCGGGACGAAACTTGTTTTTAGGGGGGTGAGATGTAAGAGCCTTAGTCTTGTAGAGCCGAGATAGGACTTAGCCACCCCTGCGGGTTCGTGGAGCCGCCCCAGAAGCTGAGCCTGTGTTACCTCCCCTACGGCCCAGGATTCCGCCCCTGCGGTTTCTTGCGGTTGCAGCCGGCTTTGTTGACCTTTGACCGTGCTTTACTCTTTCCTTTCCTTTCTCCTTAAGCTTCTTCTTTGGCTCGTTATGAAGGGTTTCAGTCTTCATTCTCCAGCTTCTCACGTCCTTCTTGCTTCTCCTTTCTCCTCCTTGATCTTGCTCTTGTTCTTCTTAGATTTGAAAGAGTTTGTGTGTGGTTGTTGATGATGATGATGATGGATGTTGTGGCTGAGCTTGAAAGCAAGTTGAGGTGTTAGTTTGGATCATTTCCTTGGTTATTCCAACAGTAGGTAAGCTCCATTATTTCTTCTTCTTTTTCTTTCTTTCATTGATTCTATCTTCCTTAGCTTAGGATTAGATGTATTGAATGTATATTGATGTTAGAATGTGTATGTATATGTATGTGTTTGGATATGGAATGGAGAAGACGTGATTTGATCACGTGAAGAGTGAAAGAGAAATCGGGACTCTACGTTCTGCAGAGTCGCCGCCCCTGCACCAGCGAGACGCCACCCCCGCGGAACCTTGTCACCGCACCGTGCCTCAAAGCCGCCGCCCCTGCGGCTACGGTCACCGCGCCCTGCGTTGGAGCGCCGCCGCGCCTGTGGTTTGCCTTGCTTCGCCCCTACGTCCCTCTTGGCACGCATGTGCGTCTTGTCCCGAATCTACCTAGAGTAGTGTAGATCATTTCCATTCCTAGTATGAGCGGTTTAGTAGCATGCTAGGTTTATGTACGAGGATAAAATGATGATGATGAGTATGATACTGATAGGTGCCGGTTATGACCTTGAGATTTATAATTTGGATACGATCCTTATGGATCCCTTGGGTCTAGGTGTGATGACCCCTTTGAGTGATAGGAGATTGATATCTCGTTATGCCTTGTTATTAGGCAGTGCTATCCTCCAGATTGGAGTGGATCGTGTTGAGAGTTGATCGTGGTTGAGATTACTCTGAGGTTGAGGTAAGTCCATAGGACTTACTTAGCTACCATCCTTATATTGGATGTATGCATGAGTGGTGTTTTTTATATGTTTTATAGCATGTGATATTGATTATTACCGACCTATGGTTTAGTGACCGCCCATTGTAGTGGTTGTGACAACTTGCCTTTCATCCCGTAGTGGAGTCTGGGAAGTTCTCTGTAATCAGGCTAGATCTAGTATACGAGAAGGGCACTTACCACTCCTTATGGGTACGGGAAGGTGCGCTTATACCACTCCAGCTAGCTATAGCACTCAGAGGTGAGGATTATATATATTCCTCGTGTCACATATATTCATATGCAGATATTTATACGATATATTTGAGTGTTGGACTATATAAAGATAATTAACCGGGTAAATGTGTGACAACATGTTTATATGTTATGATTCCTGAAGTGTGTTTGTGCTCTTGCATCTTCTATATATATGTGTATGGTTAGCTCACGGTTTTATACCGTGTTTGTAGATCCTTTGCAGGTTAAGAGAGCTGCAGAGTGATCCAGAGTGGGTGATCCGCTGAGGGCTCCCGTACACTAGGTCGTTATCGTGGGATATGGGGTCTTTTGTCATATACAATTATATTTTTTTGATTGTACTCAACGGTACCTTGTATAAACCTTTTGATTTATATATTACAGTTTTATGTATTGGTTTTAATCTATCTGTGTCTTGTTGTAAGATCCAATAAACTTGTTGTCAGGCTAGGGTCATGGTCCATTGTGAGATCCTAGCCCAGTAGCGCCTCGAGTCCTACGGATTCGGGGTGTTACATTGGTGTCCACTAAGTCTTACATTTCCGGTTGGTAACCTTAGGATTTTGCCTTTTTCCGGCTTGTGTACATTCTTTTCAAAAAATTTCAAAAAAGTTAGTTTTTTAAAAAAAATTCCTGTTATTAATTAAGAAATAAATAAAAATAAAACAAAAGTTGCTCCTTGTTTGGATAGTGTATATACGCATATGGCTTTTGCAAATTACAATTTGCATATAATAGAATAGATACCTATGTTCTTGAGATAACCACTACCGGGTGGCTTTTGCAAATTACAATTTCGTCGTCCCTCCCGACTTCACTAACTTCGGCAAAGAAGCTTTTGTGAAGCAAATCTTCGCTCGTTGTTGCCTCTGTCTCTTTCTCGCTCCACCCAACTTTTTGTCTGATAGAAATTGAGAACCAATATATTTGTAATTTCTTAAGAGCATAGGTGTGTGTCTATCCTATACAAATTGTAATTTCACAATGCTAACTACGTTTTCACAATCCATACATAAGCGAAGACGATGTCGATTTTTTTCTCACGTATTTTATTTATTTATTTTTAGTTACTAATAGAAAAATAAAAATCTAACATTTTTTAGAAGAATGGACACAAACCGAAAAGAGACAAAACGTTAAGGGCACAACCAAAAATGCGAACGTAGAGATCACCACCGAAAAAGCCAAAACCTGAAGGGTACCAAACGGAATTTCTCTTAAATCAATTTATATGGACTTATTGACCTATATAATCGATAGTTTATCCTTTTAAAAAAAAAATATAGATACAGTAAACATTTGTACATGATTAAAGAAATTTATCTTTTAACAAAATTGTAATTTTGTGGGAATTTTATATTCCTTTTGTTGTAATATTTTTAAATATATCTAAAAAATTTAATTTATAAATTAGATTTTAATATATCTAACAGAGTTTAAGTAAAAAAAAATAATATTATATTTACATATAAATTATTGTACATACATATTATTTTCATAACTCATGGTTTTATTTGAAATAATAGATTTATTTGAAATATTATCATTCGGTAATTTTATAATTGAATAATACTCATTAACTCATGGTTAATTTATTTAAATAAATATTAGTGATGCTTTTTTTACTATTATTAAAAATAATATTATATATCTTAGTATCAAAAATTATAATCCTAGTTAAAATACTAAAAATATAATTGAAGTAAATTTATGTATATTAAACCACTGAGAGGTTAGTATAAATAATTATGAGTTAAATGGGTTATAAATGCACTTATTTTAACTAGGGTACAAGGTATGTAGGTATTTTTTTAAGAGTTAAATGGGCTATAAATGCACTTATTTTAGTATTGGTATAAAGTATGTAAGTTGATTAATTAGTGGAACTAATTTGTGTAGTATAAATAGGTTTTTTTTTTGTTTTTTTTCACTCTTCTCTCTCCCCGCTCCTTACTCTTCTCTCTCGGTGAGAACCCTACTGGCGATTTCTACTCACCAGGTTCGTCTCCTTCGCTCCTCTTCTTTCTTCTTCTCTGATTTCTTCTTCTTCTTCGTTCTAATTACGTGATTCACACTACTGTCTTCTACCTGTTTCAGTTTCTTCATCTTCTATTTTGCGATTTCCTCTTCATCTTCGTTTTGACGATTAAGTTACTTCATCTTCGATTCAGTCAACGATTAAGGTTAGTTTTACTCTTCTATTATGGTTTATGTCGTTATTTTTGGTTTTATTGTTTATGCTAAGTTTTTGCTTTGTTCTCTGTCGTCATTTCTCTTCACACTGTCCCGTTCTTCCATTTTTTGATCTATCCTCAACCTAAGTCATCAATTTCATGTCGTTGTTTTTCTTCCTAACACTATGCTGGACCTGCTTGTGAATAAATTAAACACACAACCTAGGGTTTGTTCCTAACACTTAATTGAGGACTCTTCACTTCTTTTATTACGTCTTCACACTAACTGAGGACTATAGTCTTGGGTAATATGTTTGAATTTCTCTTCACACTGTCCGTGCATTTTTGGTTCCTAACTCTAACTGAGGACAATAGTCTTGGGTAATAGGTTTGAATTTCTATTCACAATGTCCCATGCATTTTTGGTTCCTAACACTAACTGATGACAATAGGCTTGGGTAATAGGTTTTAATTTCTCTTCACACTATCCCGTCCATTTTTGGTTCCTAATACTAACTTAGGACAATAGTCTTGTGTAATAGGTCTTAATTTATCTTCATATTGTCCCCTGCATTTTTGGTTCCTAATACTAACTGAGGACAATAGTCTTGTGTAATAGGTTTTAATTTCTCTTCACACTGTCCCCTGCATTTTTGGTTCCTAATACTAACTGAGGACAATAGTCTTGTGTAATATGTTTGTCTATCACATAATTATGTCTTATATGGTGTTTTCTTTAATGTACCTACCTTTGAATGTGTATTATTGTCTTTTTCTTTTTCTTGTTCTGTTTGTAATAGTCTTTTTTATTATTATTGGTTTTTCTCTGTTTTGTAATAGGCTTATGTTTTCTTATATGTTCTCAGGTACTATAATGTCTACTACAGATCAAGCATCTCTTCAAGATGAACCTGACAATTCAAAATCTGTAAGTCCTTTTATGTACTTGTTTCTGTTCAATATTTGTTGTGGAGCAGCTGGCTAACATCAATACAAATGAATACTTCTTTTACAATAGCTGCTTATAGATAGTTTGCAATTTATATATTGTTGTTTATGAATTTGTATATTTCTTATACTTATTTCAGTTGCAGTTAAGCACATCCAGACCAAGCAGTTCAAAATCCTTTCAAGTGAGTACTTTCTGTACTCTCTATCTCTCATTTATTACCCAAATTAATTACTAATATTGTTTTTTGAAGTTTAATTATAGATTTACCGAGACCCCAGCTATTGAGAATTCCCGAATCAACAACTTTTCTCGAATGTCGTTGATTCCATTTCTATTAGAAGGGTTGTCACCTCGTGACAAAATCATTTTCTCACATGGCATCTTTCAAGACATAATCAAAATGGGAGATAAGCTTCGAACTTCTAACAAGCTTATTCATTTTCTACTTCTTCGTCAAGTTGTTACCAACAGAAAAAAAAATCTATGTGGTTTGGAATTGGTAACAAACTTTTACTATTTGGAATTATTGAGTTTGCTATCTTAAGTCTAGAATCTATACACACATTGATCCGACTGCTAATACTTACTTTAAAGTATCACTCACGTACCCAATCTAGGAAAGCTTTTGGGTATGGTGATATTAAGGCTGTTGTTTCTTCATTGGATGATGATAGTATAAAAAATCTTTTGAGTTTAGTGAACAGAATGATGACATGGATTGGTGGGATGATGAGTGTATAGATTCTAGACTTAAAGATTTATTTGAGTTGGGCTTGGATGCTTGTTCTGTTCAAATTTGTAATGCAATCAGTGAAGATGTCCAGAAACAAAGGTTTGTACAATTTCATATATTTAATTTATCTTATTTTCAATTCACTTAATTTTCTCATTTTTTGACAGTTCTAAACAAATCAAAGTTTCGGTTGAACAAGAATCTGATGGGGATGATTTTGTTAATCCCCTAAGAAACTTGTTGTTTCTAAACTTGTTCCCCAAAAACCAGCTGACAAGAAGAAGAAGAAGACGACGAATAAGACAAAGAAGACGGCATTCCAGGAGGCTGATATGTCCGCTCCTGCATCTCCTTCTTCACGGTAAATTTTTATATTCTTAGTTATTCTGTTGATTTTGGTTATAGTTATTACATTAAATGTTTTGTAATATGTTTTTAGTTACCCAATCAGGTCTAAGACCAAGGCTCTTGCTATTTCATTTGTTGAACCTGTTGAGCCTTCGGAACCTTCCGAGCCTGCTGCGAAGAAGGAATCGAAAAAAAGGAAGGTTGTTTTCTCTTCTTCACGGTAATAGTTCATAAGGTTTGGGTAAAAGGTTGGGTAATACAGATTGCTAACAAAGTTGTATTTTTTATGATTTTGTAGTTACCCCAAAAGGTCTAAGGGTAAGGCTCCCCCATATTGCCTCAGTTGCTAATGATCAAGAGCCTGTTGATCCTGCAATTGGCACAATTGGTGGTGATGATGCTACGTGAGTATATATTTTACTCAGTATTTTTTATCTTTTTTACAAGTGTAATGTAATAAAAAAAATTATTCTTCACTGCAGTGTTGGGACTACACCATCTTGGGTAACATTAATTCTTGATCAACTGAATGAAGTGAAGAATATGCAGCTTCAGTTGGCTGAACAACTTCAACTTCAAGGGAATACAATTGAAGACTTAATTTCTTACTCTAGAGATTTAGGTGTTCTCTATGAGAAAATTGATACTGAAATATTTTTGTCTAGTAATCGTACTGTTAAAAAACTTAAGTCCTGGATTGAATCAAAAAATGTAATTAAAACAGCTTCTACCGGGGATGCTTCTTCGTCTAAGCAACCCGACCATGCTGCAGTTGAAGTTGGAAATCTTGAGGACGAGGAAGACATGGAACCTCAAGCTGCAGCAGGTGAAGTGGCCAATGTTGAGGACGTGGAAGACAAGGAACCTCAATCCGCTGCAGTTGAACTTTGCAATGTAGAAGGCAGTGAAGGCAATGCCAATGTCAATATTGTTGATGTTGGAAAATAAGGTATATACATATACTTGGGTAACACTATAATTTATGTACTTGTGTTATAATTCTTTTTTTTTTTTATCTTTTTTAATTTGCAGGATATTGCTCCAGATGAACAACCAAAACTGAGGGTTAGTTTGCGTTTACGCAAAGAAAGCCAGTTCAAAAAGACCCCTTTTAGGAGCAAAGTTAAGTTGCCTAAGGTTCCAAAACACAGCTTTCTCTCCACGACAGAACGTGAATCGTTGTACAAGTTCATTATGGTTTTATTTATACTTGAATTCTGTTTTTTGGTGTTATCCTTTTTCAGCAAATAGATGAGCTTATTATGCTTTTACGCAAAGCTGTGATTGAGTATCCCAAAATCTATGGACGTGTTGCCATTTTAGGCTGTAACCGGGCAGATGCATGCAGCGAAATACGTTTTAAGGAATTTTTTGAGGTAGGTGCTGATGCCTACGAAAAATTTTGGTGGGAAGCTGTATGATATATTAACAGGAGATCAACCGGCATTTTTCCGGAAGAATTTATACGATGTTGATGTCATCTATTCTCCATATCACATACTTGGTAACCACTGGGTTGCATTGGAGATCAACCTCCTTCATTGGTGCATTTATGTATGTGATTGTCAGCCCGTCTGATCACCGATTCCAAGCTGCTTGATTTGTTAAAGCCTCTTTCTTGTATGTTGCCTGACAAGGCTTATTTCCTAAGGTCGTTATTATAAGCTTATCAAGTTAAATCCGAACTTAATACTAACCAATGTATATGATTAAGTAAGGGTCGAACTAAGGGAGTTGAACAAGTTTCTATTCAATTTTAGTTATTGATTTGGTAACAAAGGGGGGGGATTTGGATTGTTTAAAACAAGACAAAGACAATTTATAATGTTGGTGAAAACAAGATTGATTTAAGAACTACACTAGGTAGGATCTTAGCATACATATAAATTGGTTGGTTCTTTTTAGAAGTATTCAATATTTGTTCTCATCTTGATCGTATTTATGCATTAAGCCAACCGGCATTAACACAACTTAACTAGTTTATTAATCCGTAAACCTACAAGATTAAACCACTAATTAGCATTCTACCAAAAGATAAAGAGATACATAAAAGATAAACAACCCGTTAATCTTATTATGTAGTTAAATTCCTTTCCCTTAAATAATCACAACCAGCTTTTACCTAAGGGTTTGCTACTAGATTAAGGACCCGAACCCGGAATCAATTAATCCTAGCCTTTTGCATGCAATTATACAACTTAGGTGATCGAACTAAGTAGAAAATAAACATGCAAACTAAGTTAAATACAAGGAATATAACACAAAATATATTGAATAAAACTTCTATTTAAAAAGAACTTACAACCACTTTATAATGCAGCTTCAATCCACCCAATGTAGCCAAGGGAGTTTAGAAACTCATTACAAAGAACACTATGAATATAGAGGTTTTTTGTGTGGAAAATGAGATGAAAATACCTATAGCCAAGGGCTCTATTTATACTACAAAATGCATTAAAAATGAGTAAAGAGGCTGTGCTAACAGCCACCATTAAGGGTGAATTAAAGTGGTT
>NCTC01004248.1:0-12209 GCA_002319775.1 Fagopyrum tataricum | reverse complement strand
GATCATTTTGAAAAATTATCATGACGATCTAGCAAACCTTTTTATTTAAGAAATACTATGTGTGATCGATGTACTTTATTTTTGTGTTAGGAACAATTTACATATTTATTTTTGTTAAATTTAAAACCTTATTGCAATATATCCGTCTTTTATTAGGTGTCATTATTTACTACTTTTAGGAATATGATGAATCATCATTATATAAGAATAGGAATTCAATGTGTCATATATATTCGGTTCTTCAACAAGGAATTACCAAATGAAAATCTTCCATAAGTGGTAGCTAGTAATATTATACCAAACATGGAGATACATGTTCTTAGATTGTGTACACAGGGTTTTTGTATAGAATGGTAAAAAAGGATAAATGCAATACCTAATTTACAAGTTTATTAGCACATCAAATTCCTATATAAACCTAGTTTCACCGAAAACTGTGACACAACAAATCGAATATTATCAAACAAAAATTATCTTCCAAGAAGAAACAAAATGTCTATCAGGGCAATTTTTGTAATTTCATTGGTTATTCCACTGTTCTTGTTCCGTTAAGTGGTGTAAATATATTTGGAATCATCAAATGAATCGGGGGTGTGTGTCCTCACATGTGCGTCCAATCCGTTTTGCCTCGTACCTTGTTATATTAAATGTAAAAAGGCATCTCCTCTTGAGTTTGAAGGAGTAGATGAGCACTTATTGTGCAAAACCGGATGTGCGATTTCAAATTGTATAACATGTAAGAGCCGTAGTCTTTCGGACCGAGATCGGATCATAACTGTGAGACCCTAGTCTTTCGGACCGAGACCGGACCTTGGCCTTGACTTTGGCCGAGGTTGGTCTAGCCGCCCCCGCGGGTTCACGGCGCCCCCCTGCGGCCGGCCGCCCTGCGGCTTCCCGCCCCTGCGGTTTCCGGCTGCAGCCGCCTTCGTTGACCTTGACCCGTGCTTTACTCTTTGCTTCCTTATTTCTTTTCCTTGGCTCGTGATCAAGGGTTCCTTCATTCCCATCCAGCTCTTACGTCCTCCTTGCTAGCTCCCTTGCTCCATTGCCCTTCCTTGGTTGGCTCTTGGTTTCCTTTGGTTTTGGAAGAGTTGGTGTGTGCCTTGTGCTAGTGGATGATGTATGTTGTGCGTGGAAGCCAGCTACTTCAGTGTGTGTTCTTCCCCTCCAGCCTAGCACTCTCAAGGTGGTGAGTGTTCTTGCTTCCTTTCTTTCCTTTATTTGATTCAATCTCTTTTAGCTTAGGTTTAGATGTATGTATATGGGTGTATGGTCGTGGACTTATGTATGTATATGTTTAGTTGTGGCTTGGGAAGAGTGTAGACGTGATTTTTGATCCACGAGAAGACCTGAAGAGAAGCCGCGGGAGAAGTTCCTGCGCTGTCGCCGCCCCACGGCCAGTGTCACCGCTCCCGCAGCGTCTGTGTCGCAGCGCCCGCGCCGAGCCAGCGGCATGCCAGCGTTGCCCGTGGCCAGTGTCACCGCCCCCGCGGCTGGGTGCTTCCGCGGCCGCGGTCTCCTGTGTCCGCCCCTGCGTCCCTTCTTCACACAGGTGCCGTCTTGTTTCGGTTCTACCTAGAGTTAGGTAGATCCTTTCCTTTCATAGTATGAACGGTAGTAGCATGCTAGGTACGAGTAAGAGGTTAGAGTGAGGTTGAGTACGGAACTGTTTGTGCCAGTTACGGCCTTGAGGTTTACGAGTTGGATTATGATCCGTATGGATCCCTTGGGTCTAGGTGTGACCCTGTTATGGATATGAGTGTGATATATGCGTTATACCTTGTTTACGCTGTATTGATCTCCAGAGCGGAGCCGTTTGAGTTGAGTTTGAGACCCCAAGGTGGAGGTAAGTCCATAGGACTTACTTAATTGCTATCCTTATATGAGGATGTTTGCATGGGTGGTGTATGTTATACTTGCTTGCATGTGATATTGTTATTACCGACCTATGGTCTATTGCGCGCCCATTGTAGGGCTGTGACAACCTTGCCCACTCATCCCTCTGGGAGATTGGGAGGTTCTCTGCGGAGCATCCAGATCTGGTAAACGGTATGGGCACTATCTCCATTCCCTCAGGGTACACGGAGGAGTCGTCCCGATTGACCACTCCAGCTGGCATTACCACCGAGAGGCTAGGGTTATATTCCTCTTGTCACCTATATTCATATTCAGATATTTATATGATGGAGTGACTGGACTTATAATATAGATAATAAACCGGGTAAATGTGTGATATCATGTTGTGGTGTTTATGCTTTTATGACGTGTGTTTGTGCTCCTGCATCTTCTTATATATGTTTATAGTTAGCTAACGGTTTCATACCGTGTTGTAGACTTTGCAGGTTAGGAGAACTATAGAGTGATCCAGAGTGGGTGATCTGCTGAGGGCTCCGTACACTAGGGTCGTACTCGTGGGCTATGGGTTATTTTAACTATGTATATATGTTATGTTTTGTTTGTACTCAGCAGCGTTGTATAAACCTTTTGATACTTTTATAACAGTTGATGTTTTGTATTTAATCTATCGGTGCCTTGTTGTAAGATTTAGTGAACTTGTTGTTAGGCTAGGGTCAGGATCCAATGTGAGATCCTAGCCCAGTAGCACTCCGAGTCCTACGGATTTGGGGTGTTACAAAGGTGGTATCAGAGGGAGGTTGACAACAATGGCACTTGTAATCTGCAATAAAGTTCGAATAGATAAATAAATAGAACCCGAAAGGGGTCTGACTTTTCAAAAGATTTTGGTTTTGAAATGAGTACAAATGTTTTGGGATATCGTGTACGTGAGCCATCGCCCCTCTGAAGATATCGACAGTATACATATATATAGATATTCTGTTGTGATTGATTGATATATACATATGGCATATATATAGCCTTCTGAGTTAGGTTACGTCCTCTGCAGATGGTTCAGACTAGAGCCTTACCTGCAACTTGACGGGGTAGGAGTAGACCTCCTCTAGGTAGAGGACGAGGTCAGGTTCCTGTTGTGGATCCGCGTGCAGCAGAGGAGGTTTGTGGTGAGGTTGTTGAGAGTGTCGTCCCTGAGACGGGGAACAACATAGCCGGGAGACAGAGTCCACAACGAGTTCAGTTAGATGATCTAGATAATGTCTCCATGGGAGGACCTGAGTTCCGTGAGTATATTCAGCGAGTGACTGAGGCTGCCAGAGCGGGTAGACCTATTCCGGATCTTCCAGTACATGACGGGTCAGTTGAGAGATCCCATACAGTTACTCAGGTGCCAGCTGTACCGGCACTTGCTGCTGAGATTGTTAGAGTTATAGAGGAGCATCGAGGGCCTCGACCAGATAGTTGGTTGAAGGTATTTCATCAGATGGGAGTACCCCCTTTCTCTAGGAAGGTGGGGTTAGAGGTCGAGCTGTAGATCGGACATGTAGACTCAGCTCTGGAGTCTATTAGATGTCCAGAAGATAGACATGTAGAGTTAGTAAAGACTCTATTTCGGGATTTAGCACAGCATTGGTGGAGATCTGTGCAAAGTCAGGTTGCTAGCTATGATCAGATGAAGAGCATGATTAGAGAGCGTTTCTGCCCTACCTCTTTGAGGAAGGAGAAACTGCATGATTTTATGGAGGCTGGCTTTGAAGATGTACCAGTCTTTGAGGCTGTCCGGAGGTTTCAGGAGGAGCTGGCTTTGTTGGGCCCAACTGCACCTCCTGCTGATCAACATGTGTATCTCTTTTCCCGACGATTGAGGGATGGTACCCGAGCCTATATGGCGGGATTTCATTGCGAGTCCTTGATGGACTACTAGGATCGAGCCGCCGATTATGAGTGAGAGCGGGCTGGTAAGAGGAGAGCTTCTCACACCGGAGAGTCCGAGAAGAGACAGCATACTGGGCAGGCCAGTGGTACTACTGGCACTACTAGTGCAAGGCGAGGTCAGAGTCGCCAGAGTCATCCCTTCTCTATACCAGTTACAGATAAGGGACGACAGTGCCACAATTGTGGTAAGTATGGGCATATGCGACCAGAGTGTCCGAGATAGACAGTGATGTGCTACACGTGTGGCAGACCAGGTCATAGCGCCGTATTATGCCGACAGGGTAGAGCTTCGTCTCAGCAGGGTTTTATTCCTGCTAGTGCAGCTGGGGGTGGATAGAGACCACCTCAGCAGCGGCAGACACAGGGACAACAGAGAGTCCTGGATCATCTTACTACTCAGGGAGCTGCTCCTGGGTCGAGTAGAGGCAGAGGTCGTGGCGGGAATGCCACTGATACCAGAGGAGCTCAGGATAGAGTCTTTTGAGCTGATGAATGCAAAGGATTTAGCTGCACCGACTTTACAGGTACCATTCTGATTTATGGTTTACCTGTTAGGGTTTTGTTTGAGTTTGGGTGCTACGCACTATTTTATATCTGATGCCTTTGGGGAGTGTTTGGTTTTGGTTTTGGTTTGATTGAGAGGACACCCTTCCGTATCGGGTTACCCGATGGTAGTAGGGTCAGAGGTACCCATGAGATTCGTGACTGTCCCATTTCTGTAGGGACCCGTGTTTTACTGGTTGACTTCTTTGTCATGCCATTAGAGCATGAAGAAGTCATACTAGGTATGGCTTGGATAGATGGACTTTCTACAGTCTTAGATATAGGTAGGAGGACTGTTACTTTTCTACCGAGTTAGGACAGATAGAGGTTTTCCGAGGATGGGACCTTGGAAAATCTAGTATGATTATCGGTGCGATACGAGTACCTTGATTGTTTGCACAGAGATGTGAAGCCTTCTGGTGTTATGCCATGAAGGAGGGGGAGAGTCCAGCATTAGAGGATATCCTAGTGGTCTATGAGTTGCAGATGTGTTCGCTGAGTTGTCCGGTTTGCCGCCTCAGAGGAGTGTGGACTTTGGTATCAAGTTAGAGCCTGGTATGAGGTAGATCTCGAAGGCCCATATTGGATGGCGTCTATTGAGATGTTGAAGCTGAAGAAGCAACTTGAGGAGTTGGCCGAGAAGAGTTTTTAGTCACCGTAGTATGTCTCCTTGGGGAGCACCTGTGCTCTTCGTACAGAAGAAGGATGGATCGTTGAGATTGTATAGTGATTACAAAGAGCTGAACAAGGTGACCATTAAGAATAAGTATCCATTTCCGTGTATGGATGACTTGTTGGATCAGCTTCAGGGAATGACAAGTATTTTCCAGGATGAACCGACGCTCAGGATATCACCAGCTGAGGGTGAAAGAGCAGGATGTGCACAGAACAACTGAGGATTTGGTTGCAGGCTTTGCGGGATAAAGAACTTTATGTTGAGTTCTCTAAGTGTGAGTTCTGGATGCCAGAGGTAGCATTCCAGGGTCATGTGGTTTCAGCTGAGAGGATCAAGGTTGATCCGACAAAGATCGAGGCAGTATCAGCTTGGACTACACCGACGAACGTCAGAGAAGTACGTAGCTTCCTTGGCCTAGCTGGTTATTACAGACGCTTCGTGGAGGGTTTTTCTTTGATTGCCCGTCCACTGACGAGTTTGCTGAGGAAGACTACCAGATTTGTATAGTTTGATTGGTGTGTACAGAGTTTGAGGAGCTGAAGAGACGTTTGACTTCTCCTCCTGTTTGGACACAGCCAGAAGGTATTGAAGAATTAGGTCTGATTAAAGTTGGACTTTTGGTTTCCGGATGAAGATGTGTGGCTGAGTACTTTAGAGGTTCTACCTGATCTGTTGAGTGAGATCTAATAGAAGTAGGAGACCTGCCATATCTTGATGAGGGTACAAGATAGGATGTCTCGGGATGAGACACCACAGTTCCTGCTGGGAGTAGAGGAAGTTTGGAGACGCCGTGGTCGCTTCTGTGTACCTGTTTATATAGAGCTGAGACAAAGATTTTTATAGAAGGCTTATTGTACACCTTACTCTGTACATTCAGGTACGGGTAAGATATATCAGGACTTGGGACGTTTATATTGGTAGAAAGGGGCTGAAGCTGATGTAGCCGATTTGTGGCACAGTGTGCGACCTGCCAGCAGGTCAAGATAAAACATTGCAGACCAGGAGGTGAGCTTCCTCCCCTTCTTGTTCCACAAAAGAAGTGGGAGGACGTCACCATAGATTTTGTGACCGAGTTGAGACTGAGCAGGAGTTTTGAAGTCATTTGGGTCAGTGTGGACAGATTGATGAAGGCGGCACGTTTCGTTCCTATTAGGGAGACGTGGCCGGTGAGCAGATTGACTGAGGAGTACACTAAGCATATAGTGAGACTCATGGTGTACCGAGGACGATCGTCTAAGACCGAGATGGACGATTTACCTCGAGGTTTTGGTAGCAGATTCAGACTACTTTGGGAACGAGTTTGCACTTTACTACTACGTTCCATTATCAGACAGATGGTCAGTCAGAGAGGACCATTCAGACGCTGGAGGGTATGCTGCGAGTTTGTGTTTAGTATGCAGCTGTTGGGATGGCCTTATGAGGCATTGTATGGGCAGAGATATCGTACACCGTTATGCTGGGATGAGCCTGGTACAGCTAGGGGTGTGACACCTGATCAGATTCAGGATGATATGGCTCGAGTAGCACTGATTCGAGAATGTATGCTGACTGCGTAGAGTCGTCAAAGGTCGTATACAGATAGGAGGCGTAGACCTCTAGAGTTAGAATTAGAGCCTAGTATGGCTGAGAGTGTCTCCGACACGAGGTGTTAGATGCTTTGACATTAAGAAGAAGTGAGAGTGCAGCTTACAAATAGTCCTGTTTCTGAGATTCGAGGATTTATCCTGGGTTCATGTGTCTCAGCTGAGGAACTACATACCAGCTCCGAGACACACTGTGAGTTATGATGATTTGGTGGTTAAGTCGGACCACATTTGAATTGAGCATTTTGTTACAGTCCTAGGCAGAGACATGAGATGTCTGCGTGTATAGAACAAACCTATGTTGAGGATACAGCGGTTGAGACGAGAACCTGATGAGACTATGGGAGAGACTGGGGATAGTATCCAGAGGAACTATCCAGATTTATAGGCGAGGATAGATATGCCTATAGGATCCAGGAGTAAGTCTTAGGACTAGCCTGTGGAGCGATATGATTACGTGCATATGTGCTTATGTAGATGCTATGCTATGTTTATTTCTCGTGCTAGCTATGATGTGTATATGATCTTACTAGATCTTGTTGTGCTAGTACGACTGTTAGGTATAGCTGGAGATGGTTCTTACCTCCATGCTATTGTGATACGACGATTAGAGATAGCTGAAGATGGTTCTTACCTACATGCTATTGTGATACGACGATTAGAGATAGCTGGAAATGGTTCCTACCTCCATGCTATTTTGATGGACATAGTTTGGATGGAGATGTCTTCTCCATGCCCTGATGATGGTTTGGCTAGAGATGCTCCTCTATGCCCCGGATAGTAGTGTGATCTTTTGAGGTATAGTGTCATATGGGTTGATACCTTAGGTACGAGAGGTGATACCTCCGATAGAGAGAGTGTATCTCGATTCTGAGTCCGAGTGGTTTTAGGACTTTGCAAGTTTCGGGACGAAACTTGTTTTTAGGGGGGTGAGATGTGAGACCCTAGTCTTTCGGACCGAGACCGGACCTTGGTTGGGATTGACTTTGGCTGAGGTTGGTCTAGCCGCCCCCGTGGGTTCACGGCGCCGCCCCTGCGGCCGCCCGCCCCTGTGGCTTCCTGGATCGCCCCTGCGGTTTCCGGCGGCTGCAGCCGCCTTCGTTGACCTTGGCCCGTGCTTTACTCTTTGCTTCCTTATTTCTTTTCCTTGGCTCGTGATCAAGGGTTCCTTCAGTCCCATCCAGCTCTTACGTCCTCCTTGCTAGCTCCCTTGCTCCATTGCCCTTCCTTGGTTGGCTCGTGGTTCCCTTTGGTTTTGGAAGAGTTGGTGTGTGCCTTGTGCTAGTGGATGATGTATGTTGTGCCTGGAAGCCAGCTACTTCAGTGTGTGTTCTTCCCCTGCAACCTAGCACTAACAAGGTGGTGAGTGTTCTTGCTTCCTTTCTTTCCTTTCTTTGATTCAATCTCTTTAGCTTAGGTTTAGATGTATGTATAGGGGTGTATGGACGTGGACTTATGTATGTATATGTTTGGTTGTGGCTTGGAAGAGTGTAGACGTGATTTGATCATGAGAAGACCTGAAGAGAAGCCGCGGGAGAAGTTCCTGCGCTGTCGCAGCGCCCGCGCCGAGCCAGCGGCGTGCCAGCGTTGCCCATGGCCAGTGTCATCGTCCCCGCGGCTGGGTTCCTCCGCGGCCTCCTGTGTCCGCCCTATGTCCCTTCTTCACGCAGGTGCGTCTTGTTTCGGTTCTACCTAGAGTTAGGTAGATCCTTTCCTTTCATAGTATGAGCGGTAGTAGCATGCTAGGTACGAGTAAGAGGTTAGAGTGAGGTTGAGTACGGAACTGTTTGTGCCAGTTACGGCCTTGAGGTTTACGAGTTGGATTATGATCTGTATGGATCCCTTGGGTCTAGGTGTGACCCTGTTATGGATATGAGTGTGATATATGCGTTATACCTTGTTTAGGCTGTATTGATCTCCAGAGCGGAGCCGTTTGAGTTGAGTTTGAGACCCCGAGGTGGAGGTAAGTGCATAGGGCTTACTTAGCTGCTATCCTTATATGAGGATGTTTGCATGGGTGGTGTATGTTATACTTGCTTGCATGTGATATTGTTATTACCGACCTATGGTCTATTGCGCGCCCATTGTAGGGCTGTGACAACCTTGCCCACTCATCCCTTTGGGAGATTGGGAGGTTCTCTGCGGAGCATCCAGATCTGGTAAACGGTACGGGCAATGTCTCCATTCCCTCAGGGTACACGGAGGAGTCGTCCCCATTGACCACTCCAGCTGGCATTACCACCGAGAGGCGAGGGTTATATTCCTCGTGTCACCTATATTCATATTCAGATATTTATATCATGGAGTGACTGGATTTATAATACAAATACTAAACCGGGTAAATGCGTGATATCATTTTGTGGTGTTTATGCGTTTATGACGTGTGTTTGTGCTCCTGCATCTTCTTATATATGTGTGTAGTTAGCTAACGGTTTCATACCGTGTTGTAGACTTTGAAGGTTAGGAGAACTGCAGAGTGATCCAGAGTGGGTGATCTGCTGAGGGCTCCGTACACTAGGGTCGTACTCGTGGGATATGGGTTATTTTAACCATGCATATACGTTATGTTTTGTTTGTACTCAACAGTGTTGTATAAACCTTTTGATACTTTTATAACAGTTGATGTTTTGTATTTAATCTATCGGTGCCTAGTTGTAAGATTCAGTGAACTTGTTGTCAGGCTAGGGTCAGGATCCATTGTGAGATCCTAGCCCAGTAGCACTCCGAGTCCTACGGATTTGGGGTGTTACAATAGCCGAGTTTGGCTTTGGGCCGAGATTGGCCTTTCCGCACCCGCGGGCATGACCGCCGCCCCTGCGGCTCATGGGACCGCCCCTGCGGTTTCAGACGGCTGCATCCAGTTTTGTTGACTCTTTTGACCGTGCTTTACCTTTCACCTTACCTCTTCGTTTTACCTTGCTTAGCAAGGGTTCCATCTTCATTCCTTTCTTCAGCCTCCCACGTCCTTCTTGCTTCTCCTTTGCTTCACCTTGATCTTGCCTTGGTTTCCTTTGGTTTGGAAGAGAGTTTGTTGTGGCTAGAGTGTGTGTGGATGCTAGTGATGTATGTTGCTGAGCTTGGAAGCCAGCTTTGGTGTGTGTTGATCCTCCCTGCAGCCTAGGATCTTCAGTAGTGGTGAGTGCTTGTTCTTCTCCTTCTCTTCTTCTTTGATTCAATCTTTCTAGCTTAGGATTAGATGTATGCTAAGGATATTGATGGTTGGTATGTGTATGTGCATGTGGTGTGTGGTTTTGGAATGGTAAGGACGTGATTTGATCACGTGAAGAGCCGAAGAAGAAGCACGAGATCTTGTTCTGAACAATCGCTGCCCCCGCGGCCAAAAGTCACCGCCCCTGCGGACCTTGTGCCGCAGCGCCCGCGCCGTGCCAGCGCCGTGCCTGCGTTGCCAGCGACCCTTGTCACCGCCCCCACGGTTGAGGGTCACAGCGCCCGCGGTTTCCTGCGTTCCGCCCCTACGTCCTCCGTTCACGCAGGTGCGTCTTGTCCCTGGATTACCTATAGTTAGGTAGTTCCTTTCCTTTCTAGTATGAGGAACTTAGTACCATGCTAGGATTTGGATGTTGACGAGTATGATATATAGATATGCCGGTTACGGCTTTGAGGTTACAATTTGGATATGATCCCTTATGGATCCCTTGGGTCTAGGTGTGACCCCTTTGTGTCATAGGATTGTGATATATATATATATATATATGTGTGTGTGTCTTGTATAGGCTGAGTTGTCCTCCAGTTTGGAGTGGACGTTTCTGAGAGTTGTTCGTAGCGAGTTACTTCTGAGATCGAGGTATTAAAGATAATAAACCGGGTAAATGTTTGATATTATGCTGAAGTGTTTATTATATCTGATATGTGATTGTGCTCTAGCATCTTCTTATATATGTGTATAGTTAGCTAACGGTTTTATACCGTGTTGTAGATCCTTTGCAGGTTAGGAGAGCTGCAGAGTGATCCAGAGGGGTGATCTGCTGAGGGTTCCGTACATTGGGGTAATACTCGTGGGTTACAGGATATTTTGATCATGTATATACGTTATGTTTTGTTTGTACTCAGCAGCGTTGTATAAACCTTTTGATACTTTTATAACAGTTTGATGTTTTGTATTTAATCTATCGGTGCCTTGTTGTAAGATTCAGTGAACTTGTTGTCAGGCTAGGGTCAGGATCCATTGTGAGATCCTAGCCCAGTAGCACTCCGAGTCCTACGGATTTGGGGTGTTACAAAGTTGGTATGAGAGGCCAGGTTGACAACAACGACACTAGTAATCTGCAATAAAGTTCGAATAGATAAATAAACAGAACCCGAAAGGGGTCTGACTTTTCAAAAGGTTTTGGTTTTGAAATGAGTACAAAATGATTTGGGATATCGTGTACGTGAATCTTCGCCCCTCTGAAGATCTCGACATTATATGTGTATATATATATATATATATAGATAGATACTATTTGATGTGATGATATATATCTATACATACGGCATATATATAGCCTCCTGAGTAGGTTACGTCCTCAGCAGATGTTTCAGACTAGAGCACCTGCAGCTGGACGGGGTAGAGTTAGAGGTAGACCTCCTCTTGGTAGAGGATGGGGTAGGATTCCTGTTGCTGATTTACAGGTAACAGTAGCGCTTCAGGAGAATGTGGTTGAGAGTGCCGCCTCGGGGATTGGGAATGGTATAGCTGAGAGACATAAACCACAGCGAGTCCAGTCAGATGACTCGGGTTATGTCATTATGAGGAGACCATATTTCCGTGCGTATATTAGACAAGTGGAGGAGGCTGCTATAGCAGGTGAACGTATTCCTGATCTGCCAGTACAGGGGGAATCATTTGAAGGATTGTATAGAATTACTCAGGTGCCAGTTGTACCGGCACGTGCTGCTGAGATTACCCGAGTTTCAGGGGAGCATAGAAGGTCTGGGAAGAGACAACGGATAGGACAGATCAGTGATACTGGTGGGGTTGCTGCCTCAGGGCAAGGCCAGAATCGCCAGAGTCAACCCCCACCTGTACCAGTTACAGATCAAGGACGGCGATGTTTTAATTGTGGTAAGTATGGACATATGCAACGAAGGTGCACGAGGCAGACAGTGACTTGTTATATTTGTGGCAGACGAGGTCACAAACATATTTTCTGTAGACTTGGTGGAGCTTTGTCTCAGCCGGGTTCTTTTCCTGTTAGGGTAGCTGGGGGTGGACAGAGGTCACCTCAGCAACAGCAGCGACAGCAACCTGGGCCGACGAGAGGTGCTGAAGGAATGGTAGGTTCTGAACGATACCAGAGACGCTCAAGTTACCCCGCAGCTGCATTGGTTGCTGCTACGGGTCCACGGTGTTTTAACTGTAATGATCCTGGACATTTACGACCAACATGCACGTATCCGTTAGTGACTTGCTTCACTTGTGGTGGGCAAGGTCACCTAGAGATTTTTTGTAGATGGGGTGGAGTTCTATCACAACAAAGTTCTTTTCCTGCCCTTGTAATGGGAGGTGGACAGAGATTACCTCAGCAGATACAAGGACCGTGGAGAATCCCAGATTGCCTTACTACTCCGGGAGCTGCTTCGGGGCCGAGTAGAGGCTTAGGTCGGGATGGTGATGT
>NCTC01004247.1:0-12229 GCA_002319775.1 Fagopyrum tataricum | reverse complement strand
AAGTTCTCTTATGTATCTAAATAGGAATATCTCAGTTACGACTCAATTCCTATTTAGGTTAAGGGGTTTAGATTGAGTCTAAACCTGCAAAAACCAAACATTTCCATAGGATTTAAAGCAATTCAACAACTATAGGGAACAATCCCTCATTGATCTTTGTATAAACAAATCTTCTATTATTCCCTGAAACCACAAGGTTCTATCCAATAACAATCATATCAAAAGACAAACAAAACATAAAAAGGAAAGCAGAACTCAACTTCGAATGAATAAAAACCTGCAATCTTCTCAAATCTAAAATCAACAATCTCTTCCAAACAAATCTGAATGCAACGGTCTCAAACTTTAAACTAAACTAATCTAAACTAATAAGAACAATGGTGAAGAAGAAAAAGGACAAGGTAGGAGACGGCACCTCCCTTCTATGGTAACTTTTAGGTGACTCCCAGCAAGCACACCTTGGAATGAATCCAAGACTTTTTTTTATGACAAAAACCTAGCTAAAAGACATTGGGCCTAAAAGAAAAAAGCCCGTAAACAAAATATAACGCTTAGGGAAGAATCTCGGGCTAGATCTAAGCCGAGATTTCTCAGGTTGGGACCGAGATTTTGACTTCGATCTTCAGCGTCATGGATCTCGGTTAAGTCAACCGAGATGTGGACCGAGATATTACAACAGAAGCCTCCAAGCCTTCCATTTCGGACCGAGATAGGTGGATCTTAGCTTAGATGTTCCTTGGTCGTTCCTTCATGCTTTTATCTTGATTCCTAGCCGTTTCCCGTGCACGTATGCTCGCTCCAATGCATCCACTTCAAGGCTTGATCCTCAAATATGTCATTTAGCTCCAAAATGTCCCAAATCACATACAAAGCAAAAAAATAGTGTGTGTAGACGTCTATTTTTGCAATATAGAACTAAACAAGCATAAATGACACAAACTAAGGCTAAAACATGAACGCAGAGAGGGAAAATATACCTAAATGCATGACTAAAACAAGTCGATAAATCATGTTATCAAAATACCTCATACTTATCCTTGCTTGTCCCCAAGCAAGTAGTAAATCTAAGATAAGATAACATGATTTATACATGCCAAACAAAAACAAAAATGTGTAGTGCTTCTAATTATGATCACCCTCAATAATGCAGTGTCATAGCCAAAGATATATTTCAGTTAAGGTTAGATGAAATAGGCATAAAAAGGATAATTATACTTTACAAGAACTTCAGGTTCATCATCAAAACTATCAGTATCTAATATTCATGAGACATTCAAGTTTAGGCAACTAAGTCAAACACATGTATACATAGATCAAAAGGACAACAAATAAAAGTCAAGAAACGTGATAAGGGTAGGATGTTCTTTAGGTCATGTGGTGCTAATCCGGGAAGAAGAAACAACACACTTCATCTTTTTAACTCCACATTCACCACCCTTGCATAAACTTTCCTTTTTCTTTCTTTTCTTTTCTTTTCCTTGAGTGAAAGGTATTGATGCACAGTAGCCGAAACCTTGGTGCTCAGTTTCCTTCACGTACCTCACACTGGATGCACATACCAAATCAACAAGTTAGGGCGTTTAGCTAATCAAACTTTGGCAATATACAAAACCCGACTATGTGAATGGTACCGAATTACTCATCTTTCATAGCCAACAATCCCCTAAAAGCTTTGCTTTTCTTCATCACATCACATTTTACATCATTCATACTTCTTCATACAATTCACATCAACATATGTAGGCACACACATCAAACTAAACATTCCTAATTCCCGGATAAGAGACAATGGATTTCATGTTTGAGGAGCTAAGCATGATAAAGATAGAAGAAGAATGAAATTGAATTGCCTAAATCATCCCTATGCAATGTATAAGAACTTATCATGAAGCTTCAACTATCCAAACTCAATCTAACTAGACAAGACAATTTTCATAAATCACATAAATTCAAGCAAAGTATTCAAATCCCCTATATGCCATAAATCAAATTGAGCTCAAAATAGTAAATCAAAGGCTAATTCACTTACACAATATCGTCATAGGGGTCATGTCATTCCTAACTCCTACTTAAAACTCACATTGTCCCCAATGTGAAGAATAAATAGAAGTGAGAAAAATACTTACAATGTAAAAATCAGTGATATGACACATCAATTTAGAAGTGGTAGTGAAAACAAGTTGTTGTGCAAACTCCTTCAAGCATCTCTTCTTCATTTATCACCTAAGACCTACAAAGACAAAAGACACAAAAACGTGCAGAAACGCAAAAGCAAAAACAAAAACAAAAGCAAGAAAAACTCTTACCTCGGGTTGCCTCTCCAAAAGCGCTTAGTTTAAGGTCTCTAGCCAGACCCAATTCCGTGGTTGCCTTAGCTCACATCAAAAACTTTGGACTGCTCATCCAGTCCTTGCAACCACTCTTCAAAAGACCCATAAAGTTTCTTCTTGAGAACTCTCTTTATGTCCTTGTGAATGATAGAAGCTCTCCCCAACACTTGTGGATGGTATGGGATAGTAATCTTGTGGGTTACCCCATACTTAAATGATAGCTTCTTTTGATGAGAGAGAAACTTCATTCTAACCTTGGGAGGTTCCTTTGGAACTTCCCTCCAGTTTTTAGGCGCACATCGAGTAGGATGGAAGGCTTCCGGACGACTTTCAGTAGATCTCGGGCAACTCTAGATGAAATCTCGGCTGAGATGAGTACAGATGAGACCGAAAATTTTCTTCTACTCTGGAATCTCGGCCGAGATGGATATGATCTCGGGCCGAGATTCAACTTTGTGCTGTAAAATCTCGGTCAAGATAGGGGTGATCTCAGCCGAGATTGGGACAAGATTTCCCGATTCTTCGTCCTCCTTCGTCAGCTCTTCATCCTTGTTGCGCTCTTCCTCTGGTCGAACCTCTTCCCTGGGAGCTAAGTTTCTTACAGATTCATCCATTCTCTCATTCATATCTTTGTACCATGATTCCTCTTGTCGTTTCTTTATATATCTCTGGTACTTCAGTTCGTCCTCTTTATAACGGATCTACTCGAAGCTTTCCTTACTTTCTCCATGTAGATTGACCAAATATATCTCATACTCCAGGTCCTATTCTAGATAATCAATCCGCTTCAAGGTTTCCCTCTAGCTCATCAAGAACTTTTGATGCCATTGTGTTGAACCTGGAGAACACAAAGACAAAAGGGAAACCGATATCAAAAGTAACAAGAAAGATCTAAACTATAAATAATCAAAGCAATGCAAATTAATCGGAACCAATCCCTAGCAACGACGCCAAAAACTTGTTCCCTGGTTTTACACCTCTATAAATCCCTATCAAAAGAGATATAGACTCATAGGATATCCAAATTAGGAGGGGATAATTTTAAATTTATAACCTGTAAATTATTCCCCTAAATAGCAACAAACCCACAATGTATGGATCGTACGAAGTAGGACAAGTATTCAAGGGTCGAACATAAAGACTGAGAGGATTAATCTGCAACAATGTTTAAGGATAGTATAAATCTAGAATAAGAAAGGAGGTTGGAAAAGATAAGGGAAAGAAGGATCAAAAAGGTTTTGAGAAAGTGTGGTGGATTCGCAATCAATTGTCACTTATTGATTGAAAATCAAATAAAACAAAAGGAAAACAAAGATAATCAAATTAAAGGAAAGAAAAATGGATTCCAAGGGTTTAACATCAATGTTTAAGGATAGTAAATCAAAGGCTAGTTCAAACTATCTATATGCAATGCAATGAAAGGAAACATGCTAAAATACTGCAAGTATCTCACCCCCTACTTAAAACTCACATTGTCCCCAATGTGAAGAATAAATAGAAGTGAAAAAAAATACTTACAATGTAAAAATCAGTGATATGACAATGGTTAAGAAGAAAAAGGATAGGGTAGGAGACGGCTCCTCCCTTCTAGGGTAACTTCTGGGCGACTCCCAACAAGCACACCTTGGAATGAATCCAATACTTCCTTTTATATCAAAAACCTAGCTAAAAGACATTGGGCCTAAAAGGAAAAAGCCCGTAAACAAAATATAACGTTCAGGAAAGAATCTTGGGCTGGATCTCAGAGGAAATTTCTGAGGTCGGGACCGAGATTTCGTCTTCGATCTTCAGCGTCATGGATCTCGGTCAAGTCACCCGAGATGCCACCCGAGATGCCGACCGAGATATTACACCAGAAGCCTCCAAGCCTTCCATCTCGGACTGAGATAGGTGGATCTCGGCCGAGATGTTCCTTGGTCATTCCTTAATTCCTTTAGCTTGATTCCTAGCCCTTTCCCATGCACGTATGCTCGCTCCAATGCATCCACTTCGAGGCTTGATCCTCAAATACGTCGTTTTAGCTCCAAAATGTGCTAAATCACCTACAAAGACCCAAATAGTGTATGTAGACATCTATTCTTGCAAAGTAGAACTAAACAAGTATAAATGACACAAACTAAGGCTAAAACATGAATGCGGAAAGGAAAATTTTACCTTGATACATGACTAAAATAGGTCGATAAATCATGTTATCAGAATCCATGCAACTTGATCCATCTCCTGGATCTATGCATATATCTCTTCCTAGCTCTCCACATGATTGCATGCTTACTTGGCCTCTTCTTCCGTGGCAGTGAAGTTAAGCTACAAGATGCTCCTGCATCATCCTTTGATACGGGCTTAGCGGTGTGGTTGACGTGATCTTTCGACACCAAGACTCGATGAAGAAGAATATGGAAAAAGACGTGAAGGTGGACGTAGAAGACAAAGGATTGATCCGGTGATAGTGATGGATCTGTAGCTGCATAGATCTTGTCGAACTCTTGAACAACCTGGCCACACTAGGGAAACTATGACCCTAACACACAACCAAGAATGATTGAAGAACCCTTCTGCTATAATCTCACACAGAGGGAAGCGATAGTTCCCAAAGCACGAGAAGTCGCCTGAAATTGATTGAGAGCACCAACTTGCAATCCAAGTGACACAACTCAAAACAGTCCAAGCTGCTTGGCGAACGAGAATCCACTCTCTCTCTTAAAATATAATTCCACATATTCGTTTTCAATTCTAGGAGAGAAGTAAATATTGAAAGTATTCAAAAGTGTGTGTTTATTGATTGATGTGTTGAAAAGAAAGATAAGATCCAATCTTTAAAAGAGATAAGATCAATTTATCATAATTAAAAGAGTTTAAAAATGGCCTAAAATAATAAATCTAATCAAGGCCTAATTTAACCAATAAAATAGGCTCATCTTATAGCTAAACAACGTCCAACTCTCCTCTTGAATCACGCAGCCTATATGCAAGTCATTCGAGCTCTTCTCCTTTCCCATGCATACGTGCTCTTGTATGCACGTGTACAATTGCGTTTCTCACATGTGAATCTCGGCCATTTCCATGTAAATCTCGGCCAATGTCTCTTCTCGTATGTAATCATGCTTCCACTTGCCATCTCCAATGCATGTACTCGATTGCACATATCAATCTATCTAGATTGATCCATCTCTTCTTTCCATGCAAATGCTTTCTTCTAGCTCTCCAAATGATCACTTGATTCCTCTCCATCTTCTCCCTTCCTCTCCTTAGCTCTTGCTTCCTTCTCTTTCTTGATGATGGCTTAAGCTTCGGGATGATCTTGCATCATCCTCCCTTTCTTGAAAAGGATTCGTCCACGAATCCTTGACGTCCATCCACGGTTGCATCCATGCGTGTATAACACTTCTAAGCTCAACAAAGAATACATAAGAGGTGCATATACTCATACGAGAAGTATGAACAACTACATATAGGGCACAATATTACTCCACATAAAAATAGTACATATAGGGTCATAAAAAATATGTATAACCAAGCATGCCAACTTTATAGAGCAAGTAATAATATCATCCCATGGTATGATCAGGTGCCATTTATGCGTTATCCGAAGTCCCTTAATTATAGAAAAAGCAATATTTAAGGCATATAAGAAGTCTAAAAATATCTTAAGATGAAATTTCAAGATGGGGTAAGCACTTGTATCGTCAAGGGTATCATATCCTATAATCCTCCAATTGATATGGAAGTCATAATAAAGAAGCCTTAATAATAATAAAAGGCACATTAGAGAAAAATGTATGATATATTAAAGAACATGGAAAAATAACAAATTGAATGGTCAATGTTCTTCAAATTCTCAACTTTCTCCTTAATAAGATTTCTTGTATGAAGTAAGCTTCTTCCAATCACGAGATAAACAAGGTATTTAGTCATGGAGCAATTAAATTCCGAAATTAATCTAGATGACACAACTAAATCAATATTTACAAGTGAAGGTGTATAATATTCAGCACCCTCTTCTTCATACTTAATCAAATGATCATGTTCAATAAAATCTATAGTTGCAACATTATCCTCAATAAAATCAACATGTAACGCAAGAGGTAAATGATGATCAACATGATTATCAAGAGATGAAGTCAAATCAACACAAATAGGATGAAGATTGTCATCTAGCATCCTAGATTCAATATCTCTATCGATATGATCAATAGATTCCGAAAATTTAGCGACCCATTCAAGAAATTCAACATGTAAAGCAAAGGATGCATTGATAAAATCAACATACTCTTAAACATATGACATTAAAATAGTATGCTTAAAAGAAGTCACATTCACAATATTAAACCACATGAACTCAATATGTACAACAAGAAGTTTAACATCACAAATGTACTCATCAATAGGGGCACTTCTAGCATTATAAGAGATAGAATCAATATTCTCCCTAAAAGGCTCCCTGAAGTCAACAAAAGGCACAATGTGATCACAAGAGGGTCTAATAAACTTTTCAACAATCAAATCATTATACATCATATGGTCTTTGCTAACTTTAACTTTAAACTCGTGCGGTTCATCACCAACTAACTCCTTATCATTATGATCTAGCACATCTAATTTAGAGAAAGAAGGTGTATAATCACTCTCTATTGGGGATGAGGTAACTCCAATTAACCTTTCCGCTGAGGATGATGAAGATGGACTACAAGGAGACGTTATAAGAGGTGAAGTAGGGGGCTGTAATACTTGGTTTAATTGCTACTCTTCCCTGCTCGTTGTTTGCTCTTCCTCGTCTATAAGTCGTGTCTCCTCTTCTTTTTCCTTAAGATTACAGGGTGTTGAGGTTTTTGGTTTGGAATGCTCGACTACAGGCCTTTGACGTGGTCCGGTTACCAAGGTGGCTATCTCTTAACACCTCATCGGCTTAAGAGCGAATGTAGTGCCCTTAAACTCAAACACATAGCGATTAGATCGTCCTTTATGAGTCACATCTCTATCATACTATCAAGGTCGACCTAATAACAAAGGACAAACAATCAAAGAAGTAACATCACATAAGATGATATTTGAATACCTCCTAGACTGAAAGTTACTTCCACTTGCTTATCTACTCTCATTTCATTTATCCATGGGAGTTTGTAAGGGTTTGGGTGGTCAAGTATGGGAAGGTACAATTCAGTAACCATTTCAAGCCTAGCAATGTTACAATAACTTCCTCCATCAATGATCATATTACACACCCTATCCTTAATCATATATCTACTGCGAAACATATTATCTCTTTGCTCTAGATACAAAATTCTCATCAAACAAAGAATTAAAGGGTTTAAAAGTACTCCCTATTGGGCTGGATCTGTTTGGCTGATTTCTCTCACTCTTGCTTTGCTAGACTACCGGTGAAGTGTCGTTCCGAGCTGGCGTTTGAGTAGCAATATGGGCTTCCAAGGAACCCATCCTATCCATGACATGCCTTATTATGTCACGAATGTCCTTGGCATTTGGCTTGGGACCCCTGTTGTTAATCTACTTCCTTGTTTTATCTCTCTTATTCCTTTACTATGTCGTCTCTTTACATCGTCTCTTAGCCGGTTTGAGAATATCTCATTAAATCTGCAAGTAATATCTCAAAGCAAAGACAGGTCAATGTGTTCAGGAACTACAATCAAATAAGATGATCGACCTTAGATCTCAAAGGAAAATGGCCTTTTAAGTGGTGTGAACAAAGGTATAAGCAAAACTAGACTCGTCTACTTTCTCAATCAAAACAAGAACTTATCAAAGACAAATATATAACCCAAAATAAGGTCAAGGTATGGTGAGTTTGGTAGGATGAGGGTAAAATCTCGGCTTCAATTCAATCCGGGATAGCTTCACAATCTACAATCTTCGGTCTTCAAACTTCAAAAACCAAAAACATATATAAAAGCAACTAGAACAACTTCTTTCCTGTTCTTTTCTTTTTTTATTGACTTTTTTTTGTTTTCTATACAGGAACAGAATAGAAGGTATTCACATATTTTTGACTGAAACCAAAATTTACAAGAAAAAGACTAAAATACCCTTGCGTAAACCGGTTTTTCGGTTTACTTCTTCACTTGATTGAGCTCTCTCTTTTTTCGAACCGAAAAAGTAGACCTAATCGGTTGACCCGTTCGGGTCTTGGTTCACTGGACCGGTCTAGAGGTGTGGGTTCACTGGACCAGTCTGGAGGAGTGAACCGGGCTAGGGTTTTGAGGGTTGAAGGGCTAAAAGTGTAATCATGCAAAATTTCTGATTTTTGGTGGCGGTAGGCGTTGCGGCTGATGGATTGCGTTTTGATTTCCGGGCACTGTAGGTGTTGGAATGGGGTGAGGCCGATGGTGTTGGAATTGTATGGAAATCTTGGTCAATTTGGAGTAGGGTTGAGCATAAGTCGGTCGGTTCGATGAACCGAACCGAAACCGACAAGAACCGTACCGGGAACCGACAAAGTCGGTTCGGCTATCGGTTTATGTAATTTAATTTTGCGGTTTCGGTTCGATTGGTAAACCGAACCAAAAACCGTCGGTTCTAATACCCCGAACCGAAAAATAGAATTGGGGCCGGGGGTTTACTGTTTAGCAAATTAGGTTTTACAATTTACACTTACTTTTACCCGTTGTCTTCGGTTCCCTTCCCTTACCTCGCGACATTGGTGACGGCCGATACCCGAAATTCCGACAAGGCGACATTTGACTCGGCGATTCCAAAGGGATAACCTCCACTTCGGCCACTCTCCTGGTCTTGGCAACCTCCAATCCTCCACTCCGGCCGCCACGTTTGTTCTCTACTTCTCTTGTCCATTCTTCCCTAATCCCTAGTACCCTTTGATATTCCCTGTTAGTTTCAGGCTTCAGCCGGCGCCGTGCGATACCTTCCTCTGTTCCTCACTCCTCAGTTCCAGTCTCCACTCCGGCCGCCAGGTTTGTTCTCTACTTCTCTTGCCCATTCTTCCCTAGTACCCTCTGATGAGTGATGTTCATTGACTCCCTTCTTCCCTCTTCGTTTCAGGATTCATCCGGCTCCGTCCTCACTCCTCAATTCTGGTCTGGCAGTCTCTGGCATTTTCTACTAAAGGTATTCTTCTCCCTCCCCTCTGTTCCTGACTCCTTAGTTCAAAGTTTAAAAATTGACTGCGAGTCTGCGACTAGGAGGAGACTAGTAGAGGTTGTAGAGCATCATTGTTCATTTGTTCATTTTAACTTGCTGAATATGTTGAATTTATCAATTGGATGAATATGAATATCAAAATATGTTGTCATGTGTGTTGTCTTGAAAGAATCCACTTGAACCTTTTGATGAATATGTTGAATTTTCATTGTTCATTTGTTCATGTTAACTACAAAGCATCATTGTTTATCTGTTCACATTCTGTTTTAAAAGGTTTTGTACTTCTATTTAAGTGTTTAGTGTTTACTATCTAGTGTTTACTATTAGTGTTTACTGTTAGTGTTTATTGTTATGTGAATAAACACTTGATCCATTTGTAATTTCTGCAAAGTTGAACACATGAACCTTCTGTTATGTGAAAAAACATCCTGTTTTGAAAAGTTCTGAAAATTTTGAGTTGATTCAACTTGAATGAGTTCATTTTGTGTTTTATAGATGTCGACTTCTCAAATCTAACAGAGAAAGTAAAAAGAGGGTTTGAGTATCGTCGTCTCAAAAAGTGTCAACTCCAACTCCAACTCCAACTCCAACTCCAACTCTGAAGCCTATAACTCCAATGTCCCAAAGTTCTTCATCGTCTTCAGGAAGCTCAACAGAATGTTATCTTCCTTTGGATGATGAAGGTGAGGGAGAAGACGTGTTGATGTTACCGGCAGGTCCGGTGGTTGATAATACTAAGACTAAAAGTACGATTGAGAAGAAGAACACTATTGTTACTGCCTAAAAGAGCTTACATCGATATAAAGAAGGGGAGATTAGGAAAAGGGAAGCATTGGGACCACTACAAAAGATACTTGGACGAGAATGACAAGATTCGAGCCGAGTGTATATATTGTTCGAAGACCTTTGCAGCTGATCCAAAGGTCAATGGCACGTCAAATTTGACCAGTGATATTGGAAAATGTGTTAGAGAATCCCGCCAAGAAAACTAAAGGTACTCAATCTACAATTGTCTTACAAGAAGTTGCTGAAACTGGACAATATAAGGTTAAGAGTTGGGTGTTGTAGGAAGTCTTTAGCTGAAATGATTATTGTTGATGAGTTGTGTTTTAGACAAGTGGAAAAAACTGTGAATTTAGAGGTTTGTAGCTACTACTTGTGCTACTTTTAAAGTACCTTCCTGTCACATTGTTGCTAGAGATTTCTATGAGTTGTATTTGAATGAAAAGGTGTCATTGCATAGTTGGTTGAAGAAGACATGTCAAAGAGTTAGCTTGACCACTGATACCATGCACTTCAATTCAAAAAATCAACTATATGGTTATTACTGCTCATTTTATTGATAATGACTGAAATTTGCACAAGAGAATTCTGAATTTCTGTAAGATCACTGGTCATAGGGGTGAAGCACTTGCTAGAGGAGTTGAGGATTATTTGAGGGTATGCGGTTTAGATAAGAAATTGTTTAATGTATATATATATATATATATATTATATATATATATATATATATATACATATATATATGTATACATACATGTATGTATACATACATGTATGTATACATACATGTATGTATACATACATGTATGTATACATACATATACATACATATATATATACATACATATATATACATACATACATACATACATACATACATATATATATATGTATGTATGTATAGATTTGAAAGAATTTGCTCTTACTAAAATCACCAATTCTTCACGAAGATGAACCTATTTGTGTTTGACAGTATATGTTGTCAAAGAGGTATGTCTAAAACTCTAAATGTCTAATATTATCAACTCTTTGTTTTTTTGTGTAATCAACTAAGTTGAAATTATATTGCTACTTGTTCGTAAGTGGGTGTGGATGTGTGTTGCTTCATGGAATGATGGTGATTGGTGATTTCGGACTATCGGTCATGGATTTTGCCATTTTGGTCAAGGAATTTAGTCATTGTCTATGCAAAAATTATTGCATAATTTTGGATGTTTTGATTCATACTTATGTTTTGATTCATACTTATGTAGTTATGCATCTATGCTAGATTGCTAGAATTGTTTGTTAAAAACGTAAAATTAGGATTTCGGATGTTTGTTACTTTGTTATCGGATCGATGATCGATCAATTACGTATTCAGCAAGACCAGGTTTGTCGTAAGTATTTTGTAATCAACACTCAACAGGTTAATTTTGGATGTTTTTGTATTATGTAATCTGAAAGAAACATTCAGCATGTTAATTTCGGTTTTCAGGTTTAGAAAATTGGTTTTCGGTTTACTATTACGGTTTTACAATTTCAATTAACCTTTCGGTTTTTGGTTTTCGGTCCAATATTTCTGATTTCGGTTTTGGTTCACAAGTTCGGTTTTCGGTTTCTGTTTAACTAGTATAGTCGGTTTATATTCGGTTAGAACCGAAACTGTACCGAAATTTTCGGTTCACAACCGAACCATAAACGAAAAAATCGGTTTCGATTTTCGGTTCATACAAACCCTTTTTCGGTTATCGGTTCGTATTTAACCGATGCTCAGCCCTAGTTTGGAGGTGGTCCTGCACCGTGGATCTTGGTGGTTCGGCGTGTAGGATGGCGGGAGTAGGCAAAGGTACAGGTTGGAGAACTGGTGGTTGTAGGAAGGTTTCCCGGGGTTGTGGGTGGTGTTTTGACGTGATTCCGGGTGGGGTTGGCTCCGGATAGGGAGGCTCACAAGCGCCGGTCAGTCGGGTGGTGTGGGTGGTCCGGTGGAGACGTGGTGGCTCCGGAAACAGAAACAATTTTCCAATGAG
>NCTC01004246.1:0-12235 GCA_002319775.1 Fagopyrum tataricum | reverse complement strand
AGGAATTAAAAAGGTTATAAACGATAATGAACAATTACGAAACGAAATGCGTTTCCCCTTTATACCCAATGCTCATACAACAACAACTGACATCCTTGAGCGTGAACACATTAGTAAGTTACTTTCCTTTATGCAACGAATTTAATATTCTTGTAGTTTTCACTTTAAACTACTTACGACACATAATTCTAACTATTTTTTCCTATCCATTATTTAAATAGCTTCCACTGGACCAATACCAAAAGAAGGTAAAGAGATTTCATGTCGGGAATATTATTGCTACAAAATTCAGATCCGTCCAAACAATCATATATTAAAATCGGGCCGAATATACCAACAATACATTATAGATATGTACGTTAAAATAGAAAATACAAGACTTGATTATTTCCGGAGAAATCAGAGCATCATACGAAGTGAATTATATCAAGGTATTGTTGATAGCGTTAATGACGGGTATAGAAGAGCTTCGGACATTGAAAAACGTGTTATTCTCCCAACATCATTTATAGGTGGTCCTCGAGATATGAAAAGAAGATACTTAAATGCAATGACGCTTGTGCAAAAATATGGTAAATCTGATCTGTTCATTACCATGACATCTAATCCCAATTGGCCAGAAATAAAAGAACGACTGTATATAGGTAAAAAGCCAGAAAATTGCCCAGACATTATAGCCAGAGTTTTTAAAGCAAAATTGTCTGTTCTTAGAAATCTTTTAACAGAAAAGAAAATATTCGGCAAAATTGCAGCACGAGTTGAAGTTATTGAATTCCAAAAAAGAGGTCTACCACATGCGCATATTTTGATCATACTATCTCGGGAGCACAAAATCATCAACACAGATGCGTTTGATAAATATGTTTCAGCTGAAATACCCTCTCCCGACAGCCCTTTATTAAGAAGACTTGTAATCTAACACATGATGCATGGACCTTGCGGAAACAAGAATCCAAATTGCGCATGCATGAAAAAGAAAAATAATAAACTCACATGTAAATACAAATACCTTAAACAATACGCAGAAAGCACCACATGTTCAGAAGACTCATATCCCATATATCGGCGCAGAAATAATGGTGACAAAGTAACAGTATGTGGTTCCCAATTAGATAACAGATGGGTTAGCCCATAAAACCCATTTTTATTAGCAACATTTGACTGTCATATAAACGTAGAAGTTTGCTCAACAATTGGAGCAGTCAAATATTTATATAAGTATGTATACAAGGGACATGATAGGGTAAGTTTTGCGATTACAGAAGAAAGATCAACACATCAAGATGAAATAAACGATTATCAAAACGGCCGTTGGATATCACCTCCTGAAGCCGCATGGAGAATTTTTGCTTTTGATCTACATGACATAAATCCACCAGTTATACCCCTTCAAATTCATTTACCTGACATGCATTTTGTATCATTTTTAACGTTTGAACGTATAGACAACATCCTATCTAACGAAGCAAGACACACCACACCACTAATAGGCTTCTTCCAAACAAACAACAAAACTGAAACTACCGAAAAATACATGTACTTTGAGTTCCCCGAATATTACACATGGCATAAAAAAAATAAAATGTGGACCAAACGAAATCAAAAACTTTCTGTTGGACGCTTAACATATGTTAGTCCATGTGAAGGAGAAAGATATTTCTTAAGATTGTTACTTACACAAATAAGAGGTCCAAAGTCTTTTGAAGACCTAAGAATAGTAAATAGTGAATTATGTAACACATTTGAAGAAGCAGCATTAAAGCTAGGATTTATCGAAACAACGGGGCATTCACACACATGCATGGAAGAAGCAACACTAACTAACATGCCAAAAACACTAGCCAAAAACACTACGTAGATTGTTTGCAACATTACTCATTTTTGTACACCATCAAATCCACAAAATCTATGGGATCAACACATCCGCTCCCTTTCAGACGATTTCTACAAACAATTTCCAACAGATCACGATAAAGTCTATAGAACAACATGGAACGAAATTGACAAGTATTTAGAAGGAATGGGTAAATCAGTAAAAGAGTTTGGTATTACACCGCCTTCTACCAATAGCGATCATGCAGTATCACATATTCGAGAAATTGAAGATGCTCTTATAGCTCCAGTGCCTGACCAATATAAAACTACTTCCAAAATATTAAATGTACAACAAAAGATGGCATACAAATCAATAATCACTCACATCAAATAAGGAAAAAATGCAGCATTTTTCATAGACGGTCTAGGAGGCACTGGAAAAACATTCTTGTACTGTTGTCTTTATGCAAAGGTGAGAAAAATGAACAGAATAGTCCTTGTAACAGCAACATCAGGTATTGCCGCTTCGAACTTACCGGATGGCAGAACCGCACACTCAAGATTTAAAATATCTATTGAGGATAACTTTACCCAAGCGTGTAATATATCTAAACAAAGCAACCTTGCCCATTTATTGCGGCATACATCTCTAATAATATGGGACGGAGCTTCCATGGCGAGAAAAGAAAATATCGAATCTCTGAATGTAATGCTACAAGATATTTGTGATTCCAAAAAATTATTCGGCGGGGAAATAGTTGTATTTGGTGGAGACCATCAAGGACAGCGTAAACTGCAGCTTAGTTAACTCTATTTTGTGGTCAGAATTATTTAAATTAACAGATAACATACGAGCAAAAGAAAATAGCATATTAGCAGATTTCTTATTACAATTGGGAAACGGTCAGCTACGGATACAAGAGCATTCCCAAATACAAATATTCCTTCCTATTGTGAAATGCCAAGAAATTAATGACAACACGATACCCAAACTAATTGATATCATATTCCCATAAATGAGATCTCACAATATAAATTGCAATATATTTACCGCAAGAGCGCATTCTAACACCGAAAAATGAAGACGTTGACTACATTAACCAATCCTTAATTTCTCATTATCCCGGAACAGAAAAAATTTACACAAGCTTTGACTCTGTAATAGATGATGATACAAATATTTATTCAATTGAATTTTTGAATACTTTATGCCCACCTGGAATTAGTCCACATAGACTAATACTTAAAGAAAACTGCCTGATCATCTTATTACGTAATCTCTATCCACCAAATGGTTTATGCAACGGAACAAGATTAATATGTAAAAATTTTCACATAAATTTAATCCACTATGAAATTGCATCCGGCTACTATAAAGGCGAACAAACTTTCATTCCCGGAATCACTTTACGACCACCAAACAAAAAATATCCTTTTTCGTTTTAAAGAAAGCAATTTCCAATAAAATTATGTTTCACAATGACAATAAACAAAGCACAAGGTCAAACACTTGAACAAAACAAAGACAAAACATAAACATATTCACTACAAAATCACAATCATCTGACTTCACCTCCCATAATTCAACAAAAAACATAGTATCTTTCGAAATTTTAGAAAAGACAAATATAATTCAAGTTAATACCCCACAACCGACATAACAACATAATGATAAAGCATACGAAAAAATTTCGCTCGAAGACGCGTAACTAACAGTCAAAATAGAAGTGCACTTGCCCATCCATCAGAACATCATCTGTGAATGAATTACATTTTCATTGCGCTTCCTCTCAAACGACAAAACTTCCGTCATCTTACCATTCACGCATACACCACAACACTAAAATGGATGTCACCCGGCCGAACAACGATTCCAAACATCCTGTCATCTTACCATTCACGGATACACCACAACACTAAAATGGATGTCACTCGGCCGAACAACGATTCCAAACATTCCGGCGCTTTCTAGTACACTTAAAAGTGTAGAGACTAACGCTCTCAATGCTTATAAAAAGCGTCTGAATCTTCACCGTCGAGTATTGTCGACGGGTTCGAATTTTGATTTATGTTGCAACAAAAAAGAAGATGATACAAGGTAAGAGGCTCAACGACCTTCAACGGTGGTTGTAAACTCAACATTTGAAGTGGAGCCAAGCTTACTAGACGATGTTGATGTAGAAGGCTGTCTTCTTGCCACGAAAACCGGTTGCTTCGGGTCCGGGAGATTTATGCTGTCACCACCAAGCATCAAGAGAACACTTGACATAGTTGGTCGATCACTTGGATCCTCTTGTACACAGAGAAGTGCCACATTGATGCAACGCCGGACTTCAATACTATTCCATGTATCTGCGATTGATTCATCAACCAACTCGACTTCTTTCCCTTCTTTCCACAGAGCCCAAGCCTGTTGCCAAAATCAATTTGATGATCGGCCAATTCAACACAAAGTATTCAACAAATCAAAATCTAATACGAAACTTACATATCCGAGCAAGCTTATGAGATTGTTATCTCCTTGAAGCAAACTTGTACATCTCTTGCCACTGATAACCTCAAACACTATAATCCCAAAGCTATATACGTCTGATTTAACTGAGAAGTATCCTTCCAATGCATACTCCGGCGACATGTAACCGCTGCATACATTGAAATATACGTCAAATATAATCAATTACAACAAGCTAGATGATATCTACACTTACTATGTTCCAATAACTCTAGCGGTACTAGTGGCTATGTCTTTTCCTGCAATAATCTTGGCTAACCCAAAGTCTGAAATTTTAGGGTTCAACTCCTCATCTAATAAAATGTTGCTTGGCTTCAAGTCTCTGTGGATTATTCTCAATCTCGAGTCTTGATGAAGATAAACGAGTCCACGAGCTATTCCCATTATAATGTCGAAGCGTTTTATCCAGTCTAGTGTTGTTGACATGCTTTGATCTTGCAAACACAAAACCATTGTCAAAGGAACACAATTTGATCAAAACAACAAGAAAGCCTCTTTATAGCCGGTTACTCACCAAAGAGAAACGAATCGAGGCTTTTATTGGGCATGTACTCGTAGATCAGAATCTTTTCATCTTCTTGAATGCAATAGCCGACAACTCTCACGAGATTTCGGTGTTGAAGCTTTGCAATAAGCAGTATCTCGTTTCTAAACTCGAGAGCGCCTTGTGCTGATGTTGCTGAAAGCCTCTTTATAGCAACTTCATTACCATCTGCAAGCATCCCCTGCATACATACATATAAGGACCAGCTTTAATATAAACCAATCACCTATTGTAAGGATTACTTTGTAAACTGGTCCAAAGCCTCCAGCTCCAAGCTTATTTGCGTCCGAGAAGTTGTCCGTAGCAGCTACTATACTTTGATAGTCGATGAATGGAATGTCAATATCTTCTATGCCATCCATCTTAAACTGATCAACACTGCCTGTATGTGTTGAATTTGCCAAAAATATGTTACCAAAATTGCTGACAAAAATACAAGTATGTAAATATATATCATCAACTACCTGGCATATGTGTTAGCTGCCTTCTTCGGAGATAAATAACAAAAGAAATGCAACTCAAAAGAAAGAGCACAGTTCCACAAGCAATTCCAACTTTTAGTAACAAGGGTTTGTGTTTCTGATCTTGATGGGCTATTAGCATAATTGCATCTGCAGTTACAAAATTCCAAATGATGCAATTTGTAGATAGGGAATCCGATCCAGTGATGCAATTTGTACATTTACGTACCTCTGGTGCAATTTGTATATAGGGAATTCCACTTAGATCCATTTGTGCACAGACAAACCTTTTTTCTATCATTATCCAAATCACAATCTGTATCAAGCCAGTCTTTGCAGTCTGCCGTTGAGTTACACACCGGTGGCGGCGGCGGTTTCCACTCCAGTTCAACTTCAACTACCGGAGGCCTTTCAATTAGAGTTACAATGCTACAATTTGTTACCTTAAACGGAGATGAATTGTGAAGATTGAATTCTTTTGATTGGATAGTATCAGTTGAATCACAGTTTAGTGCAATTAGCTGTACTGTGAACTTATTCTGGTATGGATGGATTACAGAGACTTTGTAGGGTCTCCCATTTGGCGATGGCTTGAAGTAAACCTGACCGTTAGTGTGGTTACATTCAAAGTAGAAGTAGTTTTGATCGCCACAACTCGAGTTTGTGCTCAATGGATAAGGAATCACATTAGTCCCACAAATGCCGCAAGTTCTTGAGCCTGACACTGCTCACATCAACCAACAAATCCATCTCTTAGACATTGATTCTTTTCAACAACAGTTACATAAGGAATTAATGTACGTACCTATATCCAAGTGATCTAGTCGAACGTATAGTGTAACTGCATCGAGGCTGTAGTACTCCTCTTGAATGTGACTAAGTCCATCATTCCAAATGAGGCATGTAGATTGAGTGGAATTAAAAGTGTAAGCCTTGCATTGACAATCACTTAGACATTGATTCTTGCATAATGCTTCATTGACGGACGGTAACTGTGTTGTAGTACCTGTAAGAGATGGTAGTTTAATCATAGGCAAGCTGAAGAACACTTTACCACACTGACTAGTGCTTTTCTTTGAACAGCCACCAGAGAAATCCTTTGATTCCCATTGAACCGGATCGCTAGGGTAATAACCAGGCAAACATTTGCATTTAAAGCTGTTTCCTGAATCACACACTCCGAAACTTCCACAATTGTTGAATAAATCACACTGATCTTTAGGAGCCTCCCAAATCAGTGACCAATTCTCCCTCGATTCATCAAGCTTCCATAGCTGAATGCTTGCAGTCGAATTCATAACCAATCTCAGCACTGAATCTCCTGTCATGACATTGGTTAAGAAGGCGGTTAGGTCAGGAGGAAGAGAGGTAAAGCTACTGTCCCAATAGGGCTTTGTAATGCTCTGTGATAAATTAAATATCGATAGGATATTTGATGCAATCCCTTGCCGATTTTGGAGGAACATGTAGTTGCCTTGACCCGGAAAATTAGGGTTTTTCCAGGATGTCAAATTCACGACATCCATTCCAAGAAGAAACGTATCGGTTGGGTGATCGAAGCTCTGCCAGAAGATTTTCCCTCTATTGCCTCTGTCCCTCAATACCAAGTTTCCGCTGTCTAAAATTTGAAGGTCGGAGAGCGATGGATTTGAGGGTTTTGTGTGGTTAGTGGACCAGTAGGATTGATTATTGGAATCCAAAACCATGGCTACTCCATCCACTCCTAAAACAAGGGAGCAATTGTGGGCCAGTCGTGAAGGTATAGGGTTATCCCTGTTGGCGACCCACACAATCACCTCCTCCGGTGAGCTTGAAGAAGCGTACCATGTCCCTAGGTATACGTTCTTCGCCCGAACGAAGAACCCCAATGTAAAGTTTCCTCCATCGGAGGTCAGCTTTTGGCTGTAGGTCAAGCTTGAATTGACTTCCAAAATTGAAGAAGAGAAAGAAGTGTGCCCCCCTCCGCTTGTACATGCCGGAGTCGTACAGTTATGCACTGGTTTTAGAGTTATTTTAGCTCTAGTGAAGTTGATCACAAGCAAGAGGTTGATTATTGATAACAAATCAAGCTTCAGCCTGACCATGATAACTCAAGATCTGACGAGTGATGAGGCCTAAGTTTGATGTTTTACATATACTTCCCAGTCAACTGTATAAAGCATGTTTTTGCTGTGTATTTCAAATCTGGTGTTTTTTTTGTATACTTTTTGTTTCCATTATTCACGATTTTTATTCTTACTATATTTCTAAGTTCCTATATATTATTTCCCTATATAATAAATTAAATTTAATATTATTGTACGAATTATATAAAAAAAACATATATTCGGTTCGATTAAAATTTGTTGAAACGGAGCCATTCGATCGTAACAGTTAAACATGTATACATACAAATGTGAGCTTCCGAACTAGCATCCTACCAAACTAAAGGAAAGCCAGCCATTCATTGCGTCATCTATGTAATAACTAGCTTAACTGGATAGTTAAAAAAAAAAAACAATATTCATAATAGGACGGGGAGTCTTTAGGAGATGATCTCCCTTCACTGCTTATATTATTAAAAAAAAAACACTATTCACAAAATAATTTCATATAAATTTAACAAAATTATTCATGAAAACAAAAGACCATGTGATATTCCACGGAAAATCCAAGTAATCGACCATCTATGTCAACTATACTTTTCATACTAGGTGAACCACCGTTGAAGTTCGATGAGACTCGGTTAGTTTGTTTGTTCTTCCTTCAATTTAATGTTACACTTGCTTAACACAAACCGAATACAAATTATTTAAGCTTGACAACACAAATTAAAACAAACAAAAAATACAAACAATTTAAACTCAAATTATTAAATCTATATAAATCTTAAAAAAATACACGAAGTTGCAAGCTTTATTTAATAACACTTCTACATGAAAAATTAAAATTCCTTAAATTTTGGTTATACAAATACAATCAAATATACTATTTCATCCGGTGAACCAAATACATTATTATGATTACACAAATTCATTAAAACAAAATTACTTTCAATTTTGATTACACAAAATATCTTATAATCTTAATTAAATGTAGAAATCTATTTATCTCCTTTTTAATTCACATAAAAAAAATTATAAAATAACTGTAAACTTAATTAAAGATAGAAATCTGTTTAGGAATAGAACATTACTTAGCTCTCTCTTTTTTTACATAAAAATCACAAATATTACACAAAAGATAATTATGTATTATTAAGTATCGACAAAGGTTTAAAAGTACTAGAACCTATTTTACCAATTGAAATTTATAAAAAGATCCAATCCTCTAATTTTCTCTATATATTTATACAATTATATTTCATAATTCCACGTGAGAATTTTCCATTGAGTTTGTTGACTTCTCCTTGGACTAGTAGCTGCTGATTCTCTGTCATTTTGTTAATACACAAAACAAAACTACATCTAATATAATTTTTCTGTAATAAAAAACTATTAATAGATGGTTCAAGTTTTAGAAGTGGTTGAACCTAAAATATTATTATGATAGAGATTGAATATGAAGTTGAAAATCATCAAAAATAAAAATTTGGAGATTGGTAACCTTTGTTCTTGTTATACCATATTTCTCACCGGATTAATCTTACCTTTGATTTGCTGTTTTCTTTCATAAATAATTTTGTTAAACTTATTTGAAAATATCCAAGTCACAAGCACAGGTGACCTTTAACAAGTGTCCCCACCGTAAATATTCCTCCATCGGAGGTTAGATTTTGGTCGTTGATCATGTTTGAATTGCCTTTTAAATCTATTGTAGCTGTTGTGTTACTGTGTCTACGTTTCCCAAAGCAAATCCAACCAATAACTACAAATAAGATCCAGCGTCCGACACAAAAATCACACTATGCGATTGTTGAATCGTGTAAATAATGGCTCTACTTTTGTTGTGTGTGGAAAAAAGGTGATCGAGACCATACTAGCTAATCTAAGAACAAGTTGACAAGGGGACGTACGTAGGGTCAAGGAAGTGTGAGTCGTGTGACTATTATCTACCACGTTGTCTGATTTTTTAAGTTTGCACCCCCGTACCCTCGAATGTTACTCAAGAGTAGGGGCATAATACTGTTAAAGGAAACTAAATAATAATAGTTCTCTTTTATTATTCCATGTATATATCCCTTCCTTTCTCTTTGATTCTCTTCTCTCTATTAGGATGATGTCCTTGATTATAGGAGCAATTATAGAGCTGCCCTTATATATATACTAGTGTAATACCCGCACAAGCTTAAAAAAAATAACTAAAGATTTAAAACTATAATAAAATTAATAAATTTAAATCTTAAATATGATTTTTTTATAGGCCCATTTTTTTAAAAAAATCGAGAAACATCTTGATTGGTCAAAGTATCTTTAAAATGAGTCACTTTTATAATATGAAATTAATGGTGGTATTGAGGCTTATAAATCATTTTTGATCCTTATCACTTATTGTTATACCAAATGCCGTATGTCATTTTGATCTATATCCTTATTCTAACTTTTTATATCAACTAATGTAACATCTCTGTATGTTTTTAAAAAATTTATAAATTGTCACCTCAAATGTTTTGGCTATATCGAAGAAGGATTTTACTTTTGTTAATATCTATGATTTGTATTTTTATTTTTTGTAAGTGATATATAACCAAGTTTTATTTACGTCGATCAATCTAATCGTATCAATTTCATTATACATAAATGTAGTTATTATGGGTAATAAAATATAGTTTTTATTTTATGATATACCAAAATTATTACTTTTAAAAAAATTTTGAAGGTATTTAAAACGTGAAATCACCTACAAATAAGTATACTTGTTAAATAAATTTGGTATTCCGTGTAGAATAATAAATATACTTATTAAATAATTTGGTACTACATGTAGTTATGGAATAATTACATAATTTATACCATTAAAAATAAAATAAATTATTTTATAAAACAAAAAAAAAATAGAAAACACAAATCAATACATCAAAGTATCAAACTCTTTCTTTTTGTCTTTCTTCCTCATTTCCTTAGCTATAAGGCATCTACATACCTCTCTCCGTCTTCTTCCCCACGCTCTTTCACTCTTTACAAAACACCACTCAATTCTTCATCAACAAACTGAAGAGTGTTGCAAGAATAATGACGAAGGTGGAATCGTTTTCCAAAAGCATTGCGCTAGAATTGTAACCACCAAATCGGAGTCTACTATGATCGTATGGTTGTATATGCAATTATGCATCCTATCATAATCATATAAGAAAGCGGTAAAAAATCGTAAAAAAAACACAAAATGCGAACTCAAATCTTCGGTGATGAATTGGCTTAGATATATCGTCATAATAAGAAAAAAATAATATAAAAAAACAACAACAATAACAACCAAAAATACAGATTAATGACAAATAACTTAATAGAAAAATATGTATTGAGGAGTGGTAAGTCGAGTAGAGTAAATGACATCTTCTTAAATAGGTGTTTTGGGTATATATTCATGCTTACTTGTTAAAAAAGTAAAATATAAATAAGAGATAATGTGATTAACAAAAAATATCCATAAAATGAAGATCTTAGAGAGAAAAAATAATCAATACAAAATTTTAGTCTAGCTAGAAAGGAAAGTGTATCATACCCCTACGTGTATTCAAAACTAATATAATTAGGTAGTTACCAAAATTATTTTAGAAAAAGAAATCGGAATTCAATTACATTTGAAGATATTTTGTTCAAAAAATTTTGGTAACAAAACTTTGATTTAGGGAATATATTCCGTTAAAATTAGATCTTTTTAAATGACTAAGTTTAAAATATATAAGTTTTAACTTTCTTTTTGGGTTTGGTTAAATAATTTGAAAATATTTTTTAAAATGTCGATTACAAATAAATGATTCAAATAAGATTATTTGTAAAACAAAATAATATTAAATCTTTAGTATAAAATAATGTATATAAATATCTTGTTAATGAACCTCATATCATACATATTGTTTTGTTTGAAATCCGAATCTATATCATATATTATTTTAAAAAATCAAATATCGAGCTCAATTTTTTTTTATTGAATTTCTGCAAAAAAATAATTTTGTTTTGGTTAATTTGTTTCATTACATATTTTTAAAAAATTTTAGAAAATGGGATATAGGGGTACTTAGTTAAAATCAAATTAGATTTATGTATAAATTTTATTAACAATGAATGTACAAATGTAAAACAATAACCACTTAGTTTTAATATAAATAGTGCAATATAATGTTCAAAATTTTATTTGTATCAATTAAAAAAGGTAAAAGATCAGAAAGTGAGGTAATAGAAGTGTAGAGATATTGTAACTTTGGTAACTATATAATATTATGTATCATAGTTTGTTATTATGTATTGTAGGAAAGTTATTATTCTATTAATTATAATTTCTTAAATACATTTTTTATTGACATGTGGAAAATTTTTAATACCAAGTGACACGTGGAATTTTATTGAAAAATCAAAATTTTGAGAAAATGACATGTGGCAAAATGTTGTGAGAAAGTGACACATAGGAAAATTTGTTTTGGCTTTAATAGTAGTATATAGATAGATAGATATAGATTATAAGAAAATGACATTTGTTAGGTTAGTGAGTAAGTTATTGATATAAAAATTATATATTTATATGATAAAGTTAGAATGTGAAATTGTCTAATCATCTTATTAATAAAATGGAAAAAAAAATTGTTAAAAAAAATTGATAAGATATTTTTAAAATATATAGAAGATTGTAAGATATATATTAATTATTATATAATTTTTAGATATATAGTGTAATATAGATATTTAAAAAGTAAGTATGGTAAGTAGTTATCTATTATATATTATAGGATATTTTTTTAAATATTAAGTATTGTAGAATAGTTATTCT
>NCTC01004245.1:0-12250 GCA_002319775.1 Fagopyrum tataricum | reverse complement strand
GTTTTATGTTTTTTTTAATCTATTGGTGCCTTGTTGAGATTCAGTGAACTTGTTGTCAGGCTAGGGTCACGATCCATTGTGAGATCCTAGCCCAGTAGCACTCCGAGTCCTACGGATTTGGGGTGTTACAATCCCTAGGGTCTAGGTGTGACCCCTATGATGGATATGAGTTTGATATATGTTGTTATGCCTTGTTTAGGCAGTGTTGGAGCTGTTTGGGTTTGAGACTTCCGAGGTTGAGGTAAGTCCATAGGACTTACTTAGCTGTCATCCTTATATTGGATGTGTGCATGAGTGGTGTTTGTTATATGCTTTATAGCATGCGTTATGATGGTCACCGACCTATGGTATAGTGATTGCCCATTGTAGGGCCATGACAGCTGTCCCTTTCATCCCTTTGGAGTCTGGGCGGTTCTTTGTGGTTGGGTCAGACTTGGTAAACGGTTGGCCACTCCCCATTCCCTTTGGTACACGGGTGGGTGTGACCAGGGGACCACTCCAGCTGCCATGAGCACCCACAGGCGAGAGTTATATTACTCGTGTCACATATATTCATATTGAATATATATATATATATATATATATATATATATATATATATATATATATATATATATATACGCTTGAGTGACTGAACGTTATTAAGATAATAAACGGGTAAATGTGTGATAGCATGTTGATGTGTTTACTATTCATTGGTGTGTGTGATTGTGCTGATGCATCTTCTTATATATGCGTATGTTAGCTAACGGTTTTATATCGTGTTGTAGATCCTTTGCAGGTTAAGAGAGCTGCAGAGTGATCCAGAAGGGTGATTTGCTAAGGGTTCCGTACACTAGGCGATATCGTGGGATGGGTTATTTATGTTGTGCGGATTTCTGTTTGACTTTGTACTCAGCAGTACTCTGTATCACCTTTTTGATATGTATATATATATATATATATATATATATATATATTTGCTAAGTGAAGAAATATTTTTGTCAATAGTTTAAAAAACTTATTTTAGAAATTATTTTTTTTTATAATTTTCAGAAATAAATAAAGTTCAATTAAAAATAAAAAGTATAAAAAATATTTAGATCTTTAAAAGATTAAATAAAAAATAAAGTTTATAAGTTATAAAAAAATCAATGTTTGAAAAATATAAGTAAATAAAATATTAATATCTTCAAAAGTTTAAATAAAAAATCAACATTTGAAAAGTTATATGTATATAAGAAAAGATTTGAAGACTGAATATATAAAATAAACTAGTTAAAATTCGTAAATAAGATTTGGTGAAAAAGATTTTGTGAAAAATTATACGTATATTACAAAAAATTTGAAGGCTCAATATATAAAATAAATTAGTTAAAATTCGTGAATCAGATTTGGTGTAAAAGATTATGTGAAAAAATATACGTATATTAACAAAAATTTAAAGACTCGCTATATAAAATAAATTAGTTAAAACTCGTAAATCAAATATTTTAAATAATTTATTTTAACATGGTGGGACCTGAATTAACAAAAAATTGACAAGTGTAAATTTAACGACGTGGATTCACCAGACTGTGTCACGTGTAAATTTAATGACGTGGATTCACTAGACTGTGTCACGTGAAGGTTCACGGGCTGCTTTAGTATATAGATAGATAAGATAGAGAGGTTATTTTTGATTAATCGCATTTTGTTTTACCTTTCTTTCGCTCTTTCTTGTGACCAATAAAAATACATTAGGGCCATTTTGGTGTTAGGGTCCATTTGGTGGACTAATGAAAAGTCGCGACACAAAATTATCGTAAATTACAATTACCAACCAACATTTGTGACCATCAATGTGAGATAACAAAACACACATTTGTGACCATCGTGACTAACATCTCAAATCCAATTTAAAGATTCAATAAGGTCAATCACATTCACGTTAAGTTTTATTTTGATCATATTTTTAAAAAAAAAGTGTACTAAAAAATACAAATTATGTATTTTGAGGCCTCTCAAACGTTGAATTAAATCCTAAAATTCAATTTGAATATTCAATGAGATTTGAGAGAAAATTTTATATCCTATTTTATAATAAAGGTAAAAGTTATGTTGCGCCGTTTGTTTTAATACGGTGCAAATTTTGTTTTTATTATGTTGCGACTTTTATGTTATCTTGGTAGATGTACTAGATGGAGGTTATTTGAGGTTAAATGGTTTTATATTTGGAGATTAAATTACCCATTTTTTGATCCTATTTTTTTCTGTGAAGGAAAGTCAGTGGTTTCCAGCGTATTTAAACGAGTTTTTTATTCAACGAAAAGAGGCTAATTAGTCATCAAGCGGGGGATGTCCGACCCATTACATCAGAATCAATAATATTCACTACGTACACTCTCATGAGGGTTAAGCAATACATCAAAATCGATGTCAAAATTGAAAGCAAAGTGTAACATCCAGAATTTTTATTCCGGACTTAGAGCGTTTTGTAGATCTTTCCGCGGCACGAGGTGCCGAGTGCCGGGATTTATTCCTAAAATCCCGAGCCGACTCGTCGTTTTTCCCTTTTTCGCTTTCTGACCCTTCGTTCCGAGCTTAGGTGACAAGAGGTCATTTTCGACCCTCGTTCCGAGGTGAGGTGACAAGAGGTCAGCTGACCTCTTGATCCCCTCTCCACTTTTTCAGCTCTTGTCCCCTTCTCTCTCTCTCTCTCTCTTTCTCTTTCACGTTAATCTCTCCTCTCTTCCTCTCTTCTCTCTGTTTGCTCTTCTTCCATTTTTGAAGCTCTTGGATTGTGGATTGCAGTGGAGAAAGATCATATCTAGTTTGGTAAGCATATTCCTCTCCTTCCCTTCTCTTCATTGTTGTTTTCCCTTTGTTCTTCCCTCCTTCATCCATGGCCATGCATGGAGATCTTGAGAAGCTTTTTACTCAAATTTTTGCATGCATGTGTTCTTAGCTCGATTTGGCCGTGGAGAGGAGTCTAAGATCAGTGGTTGGTGTTTGGAGAAGACCCATCAAGGAGAGGAGGACATTGGAGCCAAGGATCCATAGTCGAAGACGAAGAAGACGAGCTTCTGCAACGAAACCGCGGGGGCGGCTCATCACAGCTGTAGGGCAGATCCAGATGTAACACCCCAAATCCGTAGGACTCGGAGTGCTATTGGTCTAGGATCTCACAATGGATCCTGACCCTAGCCTGACAACAATTTCTCTGAATCTTACAACAATGCACCAATAGATTAAAACAAAACATAAAAACTGATATATATATATAATATATATATATATATATATATATATATATATATATATATATATATATATATATACATGTCAAAAGGATGATACAGAGTACTGCTGAGTACAAAGTCAAACTGAAATCCGTACAATAATGATAAACCCAAAATCCCACGAATACGCCCACGAAACCCTCAGCAGATCACCCCTCTGGATCACTCTGCAGCTCTCCTAACCTGCAAAGGATCTACAACACGGTAAAACCGTTAGCTAACTATACACATATATAAGAAGATGCTAGAGCACAAACACACATCAATAATATTAACACATCATCATGATATCACACATTTACCCGGTTTATTATCTTTAATAAGTTAAAACACTCAATTGTATAAATAGATGTATATGAAGATATGCGACACGAGGAATATAATCCCGCCTCTGAGTACTCTAGCCAGCTGGAGTAGTATCAGCACACCTCCCGTGTACCCTATGGGAGTGGTGAGGGTCCTTCCTTTATACCAGATCTGGCCTGACTACAAAGAACCTCTGTGACTCCACTACGGGATTAAAGGGAAAGGTTATCACGGCCACTACAATGGGTGGTCAGTATAACATAGGTCGGTGACCATAATAACACATGCTATAAAGCATATAACACACACACAACTCAAGCATATATCCAATATAAGGATAGTAGCTAAGTAAGTCCTATGGACTTACCTCAATCTCAGAAGTAAACTCAACCACGATCAACTCTCCAACTGGTCCACTCCAAACTGGAGGACAACACGGCCTATACAAGGCATACATACATATCACAATCCTATCACACAAAGGGGTTACACCTAGACCCAAGGGATCCATAAGGATCATATCCAACTCGTAACCTCAAGGCCGTAACCGGCATAACTATATCATACTCATCATAAACCGATACCTAGCATGATACTAGTTCCCTCATACTAGGAAAGGAAAAGAGCTACCCAACTATGGGTAATCCCGGGATAAGACGCGCACTTGCGTGATCAAGGGACGCAGGGGCGGAACGCAGGAAACCGCGGGCGCGGTGGCACTCAACGGGGGGCGGTGGCAAGGGTCGCTGGCAACGCAGGCACGGCGCTGACACGGCGCGGGCGCTGCGGCACAAGGTCCGCAGGGGCGGTGACTTCTGGCCGCGGGGGCGGCAACACTGCAGAGGGCGATTCCACAGTTTCTCCTCGGCTCTTCCGTGATCAAATCCCGCCTTTTCTTCCAATCCACACACAAACATGTCCATACACATACTAACATCAATACCCTTAGCATACATCTAATCCTAAGCTAGAAAGATTGAATCAAAGAAGAAGAAGAAGAGAAGGAGAAGAAGCAAGAACTCATCACTACTGAAGATCCTAGGCTGCAGGGAGGATCAACACACACCAAAGCTGGCTTCCAAGCTCAGCAACACACACACTAGCATCATCATCAACCACAAAGTACAACAACTCTCTTCCAAACAAAAGGAAACCAAGACATGATCAAGGTGAAGCAAGGAGAAGCAAGAAGAACGTGGGAAGCTGAAGAAAGGAGTGAGGATGGAAACCCTTGATCAGCCAAGAGCAAGGAAAGACATAAGCAAAGGTAAAGCACGGTCAACGAAGTCAACGAAGTCAACAAAACCGGCTGCATCCGCCGGAAACCGCAGGGGCGGTTCCATGAGCCGCAGGGGCGGGAACCCGCAGGGGCGGCATTCATGCCGCGGGTGGGAAAGGCTAGTCTCGGCCAAAGCCAATCTCGGCTATGGTCCGATCTCGGTCCGAAAGAATAGGGGTCTCACACCAGACACCGCAGGGGCGGCTCCAGACAACCGAAGGGGCGGCTCCTAGGTCCGTAGGGCGGCGCAGTGTTCCGCTGGGGCGCCAGCTTGACTCCGCGGCTGCATTTTCTTCAACAGCAGGCTTCTCCTCTCCCTTCCTCTTCGTTCCTTCCTTAGTTTTGTAGTTGTATCATGTTAGTAGCATGCCTAGGATGGATCTAGAGTAGCTTGAGATGCCACTTAGTGGTTGTGAACCTAGGAGCCCTTAAGGCTCGATGTAGTTGATGGTTACGAGTATGTTGAACATGATGGACCTTCTAGTCTAGCTTGTTCCTTCTTGACCGAGGTTTAAGATCATGTGAGGTTATAAACTTTGTGAGTTGCTTTCATGTGCTGAGAGTGTGGTGAGTACCTTGGACCCTAGGATGCATTCCTAGCTTGAGGGTTAGGTGATCTTGCTTAGATCACTAGAGTGAAGTCTAAGACTTCTTGAGAGTGAGCATGTATTGATATGTATATCTTCTTGTGAGCAGGTTGTGGGCTTCCTCCTTAAGGAAGCGAGAGTGTTGTGAGTAGAGTGTGGTGACGAGGTAAGTCTCCGGACTTACTTAGCTCGTATTTTACGAATTAGCATTGATGTGTGTTGGTGGTGTGTGTTTGTGTTATTGTTTATGTTATAAACAACTAAACCGGTAAATAGGACCACCGACTTTATATTTTGGCCCAAGTGTATGATAACAGGTAGTGACATCATCTGCCTAGCTCTTGCGAGAGTCTAGGAGGTTCTCGGCGACTATCCCGGGCGGGTAGACGGTCGGATGCATCAGTACCATTCCTTGCCGGTAAGTAGGGACCGAGGCGAGACCACGGTGGTTCTCGTGTCACAAACCTAAGTTGAATTAGAACGGGATACGACTTAATAATAAAAAGATAATAAACAGACTTGTGTTTGTGCCTTCACCTCTTTTCTAATGCTTCGAATATGAGCTAATGGTTTTAAACCGTTCATGTAGATGCCTTGCAGGTTAGGGACGCCGCCGAGTGAGGTGGAGGAGTGGACAGCCGGGGTCTCCGTACATTATAGGACGGAGACGTTTTTGGGGATATGTCTTGTGTTGTTGGTTTATGTTGTACGGTTTACGGTTTTCTTATCGGAGTTATGTCGTTTTGAGGACTCGGCTGAGTTTCCACCTTGTATCTTTACATTTCAGTTTCTCGCATACATTATAAACGATTTTGAGTTTTGCCTTTATTTGTGCCTTGTTGGAAAGGTCCGGTGAAATTGTTGTCAGGCTAAGGGTCGGGACCCATTGTGAGGTCTCGCCCGTAGCATCCCGAGTCCCGCGGATTTGGGGTGTTACAAAAGTGGTATCAGAGCCCTAGGTTGACAACAATGGCACTCGCAATCTTTTAAAGGCCGAATGAGGAATAAACAGAACCCACACGTTTTCATAATCATGTGCATGAGTCAGGTTTGGGTTAGAATGTACGGGACCACCACTCCTTCCGCAAACCTCGGCGACTTAGACCTCTAGAGTTTATGTATGTATATATATTATTACATAGTTATATATATATATATATATATATATATATATATATATATATATATATATATATATATATATATATATATATATATATATATATGGCCTTAGGATGTTTTTGGATTTTTATGTACCTAGCTATGTATGTGGCCTTAGGATGTTTTGACTTGATTTATATGTATAGTTATATAGGAAGTTTGTTATACGTTTTGGACCTTGTTGTGTTGTGGTTGAATTTCGGGTGTGTTATATTTGTAGTAATGTGGACATAGGACACATGTAGTCTTATATGCGGATTCTTATATATATAGTAGCATATGGAGATACGGATATGATAGAAAGAGGATAATACGATATCATCACCTTTGAGACGACGTCGTTGGCGTGGGATAGCGTTCATACGGGAATGAGTACGCTCAAGTATCGAGTTGATCTTTTCGTGCTAACGAACACCATGACGTTTCGCGGATTCCTTTAAAAGGATGTCGAAGAGGAGGAGTAGAGATGACGTAAGCGAAGGGCAACCAAGTAAAAGAAAACTCGAGACAACTTAATAGCAATCAAGATGGAAGCAATACAAGAGATGGGAGCAACATTAAAGTGTAGAAGCGGTTCTAAAGAAGCCAGGATCGAACGACGACGAGAACAATGGAGATAACAAACTTAAGTTCTTCAAGAAGACGCGTGGACAACTAAAGATGCGAATCGAGGAGGAGAAGGGTGCATTCTAACAAGGTTAAAGGCGGTGTTCCATCACGAGAAGTGAAGCTTTCCTTAGACGCTCCTAAGCTTTGGAGTCAAGATGAGAAACGTGATAGAACCAAGTGTGAAAGATGTAAGATACCGTAAGTTAAGCTTACGGGGTACCATTAAGTGAAGAGTCAACATTACGAGAGTTATGAGAAGAATGGCAAGGTGGGGATTCACGCGGAGTTGACCGGTTTCCGTTATGAGGATAAGGCGAAGAAACGCCAAAAATGAGGAAGTGTGTATAAATGATGATCCTAAGAAGATGATAGCAACACATGGATGCTAACTAACGTTAGAGATTTTGAGAAGACGCACTTACAAGATATCATGAAGCGTGGTTAAGCCTATGAAGGTGAGTCATGTGACACAACAACACCGAGAAGGGTATATTTATCTCACATAAGGAAAAGGAAGCGTGGAATGAAGAATGAGCTAACGGAGTTTAAGGTAGAGTACCCGAGAGGATAGCCTTCATGAGAATGGTAATATGGAAGCATAGTAGAATGGTAAGTCATTGACATGGGAGAAGGTCAGTTATCAGCTAATTGGTGACAAGCGAGAACGCGCATGTGCGGGTGGTCTATGGATGAGTGTGGGGGAGAGTAACCAGGCTGTGGGATCATAAAGGAACGGTAACAAGAACTTGGATTATATCTTAAACTCTTGATTTGAAGTTGTTATGGAGAACACCAGTTTGCGAAAAGAGAGACGGTTATCTCCATTTGTACATCGATTACAATGAGCCGAACAAGATGACAATGAAGAACAAGTACCCCCTTACCACGTATAGATGATCTACTCGACCGGTTGCAAGGGTCGGTGGTCTCTTCTAAGATCGAGTTAAGGTTTGATTGTCACCAATTGAGAAGTCGAGACTGGGATATTGCAAACACGGCATTCCGGACAAACCATGGTCACTACGAGTTGTAGTGATTCCATATGGGCTTACTAAGGCCCCGAATAAGACATTTTGGTCTACTCTCGAAGAAGAGAGAAGTTGTATGACCAGTTGTCTCGGGATGACAACCCCGAAGGATTTGAAAGAAGTTACAAGTTTTCTTGGATGTGCTGATCATTACCGGATTTGTGGAGAGATTCTCCAAGTAACACCATCTATGGCTAACCTACTCCGGATGACGATGAAGTATTGAGTGGGACGAAAATGGACAATGGAGTTGTTGAGAGTTAAGAGGAGATTCATTGTGCAACTGTTTTGAAATTGCCTCGAGGTATGATCGGTTTGAAGTGTACAAGTGAATCTTCAAGACATGGTCTTGATTGAGTATTGAGAGACGATGTAAAAGTTATAGCATACATGTCTCGTTAGTAGAAGTAGTGTGAAGCACAATATTTCCTTTATTACATAGAACTTGCAACAAGAATTGAGGAAACGTAACATCAAAGTGTGGTTTGACAAGAACAAAAGCCAACGGTATAAATTGGAAGTTCGATCTTCTTTGTTAGAGACAAGCAAAGGAGAAACATAATGGAAATGTTGTAGTGAGAAAGACCCGAGGAGGAAGTTGAGTTTCCGATACATCGGACCTTTTTGAAATCTTAGCGCAAGTTGGGAAAGTATTTTACCGGCTGGCATGGCCGCCGAGAGTAGAGGGTGTCATGGTTGACCCGGCGAAGATAGAGTCTGTTTCCTCATGGCCGCCTCCTAGGACGGTCAAGGAGGTGCACAGTTTCTTGGGCTTAGCAGGATACTACCGCCGTTTTGTTGAGGGTTTCTCTGTGATTGCACGACCGCTCACTTCATTGCTGAGGAAGTCTACCAAGTTCATCTGGTCCGAGCCTTGTCAGCACAACTTCAAAGAGATGAAGAGGAGGTTGACCTCCGCTCCTGTTTTAGCCCAGCCTGAGGGCGTTGAGGATTTTGTAGTGTATAGTGACGCCTCCAAGCTAGGCTTGGGGTGCGTGTTGATGAAGAGGGGTAGAGTTATTGCGTACGCTTCTCGGCAGCTGAAGCGTACGAGGAGAATTACCCTACCCATGATCTTGAGCTAGCGACAGTGATTCATGCCCTGAAGATCTAGCGACATTACTTGTACGGGGCTACGTGCCAAATCTTCACAGACCATAAGAGTCTGAAGTATATATTCACTCAACGGGAGTTCAATAACCGCCAGAGGAGATGGTTGGAGCTGATTAAGGACTTTCACTTAGAGATTTTGTACCATCCGGGGAAGGCGAACGTAGTCGTCGATGCTTTGAGTAGGAGGATACCTCGAGAGGAGGCTATTGCTCGGCTTACGGTTCAACCACAGTTGCAGAGGGATTTGATAGGGTTGGAGTTGGATATCCGGTTCCTGGATACGGATTGTTGTTTGTCCTAGTTAGAGGTATTACCTAACCTGTCCGGAGAGATCCGGCAGAAGCAGGAGGGATGTCCCCTTTTGATGAGGATCCGGGACAGGATGTACCGAGGAGAGGCACCACAGTTTATCACAGGAGCAGACGGGCTATTGAGACGTCAGGGACGTATTTGTGTACCGTCGGACCAGGAGTTGAGAGAGCGGATTTTGCATGAGGCACATTCCACACCTTACTCGGTGCACCCAGGCATGAGTAAGATGTACCAGGATATTAGGAGATTTCATTGGTGGGGCGGGCTCAAGCCCGATGTAGCTAGATATGTGGCCTGATGCGCGACCTGCCAGCAGGTCAAGATCGACCACCAGAGACATGGAGGAGAGCTTCACCCACTGCCCGTGCCGCAGTGGAAGTGAGAGGACATATCCATGGATTTCGTTACTAGTCTGAGACCGAGTAGGAGCTTCGACGCGATATGGGTAGTAGTAGATCTGTCAAGTTTTTATGTTCGGGACTCAAAATTTGGTGTTGACGAAGACCGCGCGTTTCATCCCTATACGGGAAACGTGGCCGGTGAGTTGTTTATCCGAGGAGTTTACCCGTCAGATTGTGAGATTACATGGAGCACCGAGGACCATCATCTCGGACAGGGACGGGCGTTTTACCTCGAGGTTCTGGCAGCAGGTACACGCCGCCCTAGGTTCGAGTCTTCATTTCACCACCGCATACCATCCACAGACGACGGCCAGTCTGAGCGGACTATTCAGACATTAGAGGATATGTTATGAGCATGTGTACTAGATTGGGTCAGGTATGGCCAGACCATCTCCCGGGCTGGCACCGTATGAGGCATTGTATGGGAGATGCCGTACTCCCTTATGTTGGGACGAGCCGGGGAGTTCTAGCGTTGTAGCTCCAGATCAGGTACAGGACGACGTGGCTAGAGTTGCTTTGATCCGAGAGAGGATGTTGGCCGCGCAGAGCCGTCAGAGGTCGTATGCGGATAGGAGGCGTAGACCTCTCGAGTTCAGGGTAGGAGCTCAGTGTGTGGGTATCACCGACGCGGGGCGTCAGCGATTCGGCATTAAGGGGAAGTTAAGCCCCCGATATGTCGGTCCATTCGAGATCTTGGAGAGAGTCGGTGAGGTGGCATACCGGTTAGCATTGCCACCGCGGTTGGAGGGTATACATCCGGTATTTCATGTCTCTCAGCTGAGAGAGTACATACACGACCCGAGGCACATCATTAGCACGAGGACCTAGTGGTCGAGCCGGACCATACTTTTGCAGAGCATCCGATAGCGGTTTTAGAGCGGAGTACGAGGCGCCTTCGATCGAAGGAGATACCGATGCTGAGAGTGCAGTGGTCGAGGCGAGGAGCCGATGAGGCTACATGGGAGACGGAGGATAGTATCCGGAGGAACTATCCCGAGTTTTACGCAGATTTAGCGACATCGATAGGACCGTCGGGTTAGTCCCGAGATCTTCCCTTGTTTGTGCTATGTGTTTATGTCATGACGTGTTATGTGAGTTCGTATGAGTATATGTGTACCTTGCGAGGTCTTGATGTGATTCTATACGTAGACTTGGATTAGAGCCGATAGTTGACGTTTTATGAGTTCACGTGGTTACGAGACGTGTTTGATCGAGAGTGCTGCGTTTAGCAAGTTTCGGGACGAAACTTGTTTTTAGGGGGGTTAGTTGTAACATCCGGAATTTTTATTCCGGACTTAGAGCGTTTTGTAGATCTTCCGCAGGCACGAGGTGCCGAGTGGGGATTTATTCCTAAAATCCCGAGCCGACTCGTCGTTTTTCCCTTTTCCGCTTTCCGACCCTTCGTTTTCTGAGGTGACAGAGGTCATTTCCGACCCCTCGTTCCTAGGTGAGGTGACAAGAGGTCAGCTGACCCCTTGATCCCCTCTCCACTTTTTTCAGCTCTTGTCCCTCCCTCTCTATCTCCTCTTTTCTCTTTCATTTATCTCTCTCTCTTTCCTCTCTTCTCTCTCTTTTCTCTTCTTCCATTTTTGAAGCTCTTGGATTGTGGATTGCAGTGGAGAAAGATCAGGTCTAATTTGGTAAGCATTTCCTCTCCTTCCCTTCTCTTCATTGTTGTTTTCCCTTTCTTCTTCCCTCCTTCATCCATGGCCATGGATGAAGCTCTTGAGAAGCTTTTTACTCAAATCCTTGCATGCATGTGTTCTTAGCTCGATTAGGCCGTGGAGAGGAGTCTAAGATCAGTGTTGGTGTTTGGAGAAGACCCAGCAAGGAGAGGAGGACATTGGAGCCAAGGATCCATAGTCGAAGACGAGCTTCTGCAGCGAAGGGGCGGCTCATCACGCCCAGGGGCGGATCTAGACACCGCAGGGGCGGTCCCAACCGCAGGGTGGCCAGCACCACAGGGGCGGCTCCAGGACATCAGGGCGCAGGGCGCGCAGTGTTTCCCGGGGCGCCAGCTTGACTCCGCGGCTGCTTTTTCTTCAACAGTAGGCTTCTCCTCTCCCTTCCTCTTTGTTCCTTCCTTAGTTTTTGTAGTTGTATCATGTTAGTAGCATGCTAGGATGGATCTAGAGTAGCTTGAGATGTCACTTAGTGGTTGTGAACCTAGGAGCCCTTAAGGCTCGATGGTTAG
>NCTC01004244.1:0-12252 GCA_002319775.1 Fagopyrum tataricum | reverse complement strand
CCGTACTCAAATCCATCCCTACCTTCAGCTTCTCCTCCTCTCTCCCACCCGCCGGAGGCCGATTGCGCCGTCTGCCTTTCTCAATTCGAACAATCTGATACGGGTCGAGTCTTGCCCGATTGTGCTCACTTTTTCCACACTGACTGCATCGACACTTGGTTCGGTCTCACTCTAATGTCCGCTTTGCCGGGCTCCCGTTAGGAAGCTCCCGGAAGCTGAAACCAGCGAAACCGTGATCGAAATTGGCGAGTATTGTAGCCGTAATGAGATCGGAGTGTCGGGTGAATGTGGGTGTAGTGTGATGGCAGGGATTCTTATGCCGGTGGAGAGTGGAAAGATGAAGTCGGTGAATTTGCCGGCAGGGAATGGGTCGGGTCGGGTGAAGGAGGGTCCGTGTAGGGACAGATCCGGAATCTGGGGCGTTCGCGTTGAAGAATGAAGAGTTTCCTTCTGATTAGCAAGGCGTAAACGGCGTCGTTTTTAGGTGAAGCTATTTTCCCGGTTTTGGGGTATCAGTCTATCCATACGAGTGACGCGGTAACTGGTAGTAGCTGTTTTAAGTGTATACACATGTAGTGTACTACTAGGTCACAGCAAGGAGCAAATATAGAAAATGCTACTTTTCTTTTTCCTTTTTCGATAACAGAATTACCAGCCGTGTAAATATTTTTTTTTTTTAGATTCTTACGTTTACAGTTTATTTGAAGTTAATTATGCAATGTACTTTTAGTTCTTTACCAAGGATGTGTTGCAAACGGTCAAAATAGTGTTGATAACTCTTCATTTATATTCTTCTTTTCTTTTTTCTGATTTATTTAACTTACCATTTTTTTTTAAAAAAAAAATTAAACCATCCCAGCAGTTTAATCATACATTAGTATTTGATAACTTGGATGACTTCATCTTGACCAGCTCCTATAAGATTCCGTATTGTTAAAATTGACAAGATTAGATAAAAACAAGCATAACGCTTGGATGTGCCGAAAAAAATAAGGAAAAGGGATTAGATATTAGAGTTATTTTGTTTTGTAATGTTCGTCTGAATGTTATTGGTACTCACAAAGCTCGAGTGAAACGTGTCGTATCGGGCAGGGTAGAAGCAGAGGAAAATAATGGGACAGAAATCACGGTCGTAACTCGTATTGGATTCCCTGTAGTTGTCCCGATGCAGATATTTCATCACTTGACTTGCAGTTACAGACTTGCAGAGTAGTTAGTTGGGCAACACGACAAAGTCTTTGATACTGCATTGTCTGTAGACGTGTATTGGAAAACTTTATATCATCATATCGCAGTTTGACAAAACCTTATTGTATTCAGGATAATTTATCTAAAACCACCAAAGATCATCAGAGTAATATAGAGGCTACATTTGAAAACACACAGCAGTGTAGATCTTAAATTAAAAGGTCTCAATTCTTGACCTTTCTAAACTACCACTTTGCAAAATCACAAACTCAATCAACGTTTTAAGGGTCATATTCCCGACAAAATTTCACATGAAATCATAGTCATCAGCACCATCATATGCATCAAGAACCAAATCATCATCTGGCTTGTCCATTTGAAGCTGTTTCTTTTTCCCACCTGCACAAACAAGTTCAGTCTCCATATCATTTTATGTCTTAGTTTCAGAAAAGATGCAACATTACCTGTCTTCTTTTTCCCAGCATTGGCCTCCTTCTCTGCTTTCAGCTTTTCATTTGCAATTGCTGTTATGGATGAGGCGACTTCTTTTGCATCAGCAGCTTTTAGACTAGTCATTGAGAGCCTCATTACAGCTTTCAGTAGTGCTAAATAATGGAAGCTTTTCTGCATTAACAACATCTCTAAGTACACTTATCTTCCTTTCTATACTAAAATATGAAATAAACAGGATAGTCTAACCTCATATGGTCTAAGCTTATGGGAAACGAGCTCAGCATACTCCATAAAGTCACTTTCAGACTTTGGGATGAAGTTGTCAAGAGTATTCTCATTATTTTTCTTACCAAACAGTTCAGTGGTGGATTTATAGTCAGCTTCTTCCACCAGCCTGTTACAGAAGATTGGGAACATTATGCAAGCATAAGAAAATAGAAGCCATGCAAACATAACAAGCTCACTAAACTTAAATGAAAATGCAGAAAGTTAAGGAGACAAGAATAACTCTTTCAGGCTAAGCACACTCAAACCGGAAGGAACCAGAACAGAACAATGTTTTGTTCACCGTAACATATCTATGTTTTGGGCAATAGGCTTTATTTTTTAAACTTATTAAGGTTGCACATTGCAGCACTACTATTTGAAGTTGTAGATTCATGTTTGTTACATCATCTCAATTTTAATGCATAAAAACCAAGGTGAAGCGTTTTAGAGATCAGGAAAGCCAACAGACTAAGCAGAGTCGGACCAGAGTTGCAAACTTGCAACATATACACATGCCAAGAAGCACATTCCAACATAAGAGGAGATGGACCCGACATGGGCGTTAATTTGGGCCTTGGACTAAACGAATTGGAGTTAGTGGAAGATGCATTGATCATGTCAAATTGCTTTTATTGTTAGGTTCCCTACAGAACTCAAAGGTGAAACTGTAAGAGACAGGAACTGGTTTGTGTTTTTAGTCAAAGGCTGGCGGAAACAAGATTGGGAGACGATGAAAGGGACCGTTCCCTCATTTATCTACTACTTTGTAAACAAGTGCAACTTGGATCTTCCATTTCTTTGTCCAGACTTCTAACTTTATTATGTGGTCTGATTTGTCCGATTTGTCTTAATGAGAACAGAAATTGCAGAGACTGAAAGATATAGAAGGATGGTGGACCAGTAAGTCATGCCTGATGAAGAGCTCATGGTGTTTCAATATATTTTGAGCAAACTGTTAAAGAGGAGAATTATAAAAGGAGTACAGAAGGGCTCCAAAATTCCGCAACAGATGTCCAAACAAAGACAAAGATGACAGGAAGTCAAGGGGTGAAAGGGTTACACTAGAACATTTCAGGTCAGGGGATTGTAGATCTCTAGGCCAGGAGGTTTAGTGTCTGATGCCAAGTGTCATATACTCATATCAATGATAACATCAAGCCCATAATAACGACTACGTTTTCATTTTAGGACAAAATGAAGGTGAGCAACACACAAAGGTAAATTTGAGAGGGAATCCGTGAAGGAAGAAAATTTGGGAGCAAAATTAATCAAAGAAACAATGGATTCTAGCAATCAACAAAATGTTATTTACCTTTGTTGCCTAAGCTTTTCTGCAACAGGATCTAATGGTACTTCTTCAACTACTTCTGCAGCTTTCCCCTTCTTTTCTGTAAGTTTCTTGGTGGTCTTTTGAGGAGCTGGTGCAACAGCAGGTTCCTGGTACAGTAAAAATAAATATCAAAAGAGAACAAAAAGAACAGAGACGTGAAGCTCGAAAAGGAGACATGATCACTGATCAAAATGATAAATTAATAAAAAAATCGTTACGGCATGTATTCAGCATGGTTAATCATTGACATTCCACAACAAGTACCATATGCATTGCTTGTAACACCAGTGTACTGTGACAGAAGTATATCATAAATCATAAAGAAATAACTTAAAAGAAAAATATAGAGCTTACTGGAGCAGGTTCGTCTTCATCCTCCCATGAATCCTTTATTTCATCTTCATCAAGATCCTCATCATCCCATTTACTTATAGGCTGAATCTTTTTGACTAGTGCTGGTACTTGCTCATCTTCTGAGAAATAACAGAAAGATTAGTGAGATAGTTGGATAACATTTGATCAACTAAGCAATCACACCCCAATCAATAGTAATCAGCAAACTTCCATGCAACACTGCTACCATGCAGTCGCACATGGAAGAGACACCAGCTTCTGAACAGACAATTCCTATTGAATTTAACTCACATAACTTCAGTAACGAATGAAACATTAAACATTACCCCAGTCCTCCATGTCTGCCCGCTGCTTATTTGAAAGAACTATCTGTATAGACAAATGGACAAATGAAGCAACCTTCACACCTGGTAACAAAAGTTAACCACAGATTTAGACATCACATTACAGTCAAAGATTTCAACTTGTAAAGCTTGATAATAACTATTAATTATGTATCAAGATACCAATGGGTATGAGTTTGATATGTGATTTCTATCATTTGGTACGAACTTAACAAGGTATCACGAAGATATACTATACCCTCTCCATATTGGTATATTAAAGCCTATGAAAACCAATAAATCAGAAGGTATCAAACTGATACCGAATTGTCATATAAGAAACACTAGGTATGGGTATTGATATCAGAATATGGACATCAAACGGGCCAAATACACAGGGTTAGATGACTAGATCATAAGATCTAATCCGACCAATAGATGGATCAGCAGGCAATGTAGGTATTCGCATGCAATTGATCATTAAAAACATAGGAATTAAAAAACAAACAATCAATATAGGAGAACTGAGCCGTCCTTCCACAATCAACAAGAAAGTCAATCACACAAAACATAGCTGAAAAACAGAAGAAACTCGACATATTGCAGGTGGACTGTTACGAATCATCAGATCATATCGAAAAGAGAACGGATTTTCCTTCTACAACATGAATCCTTAAGCACAAAATCATATCCTATAATTTTCATATCTTAATATTACATTATTCCAAAACCGATAAATCCTGAAGCAAATCACAAGCAAAAGCTCTTAGGGCATCAAAATGAGAAGACGGCAAAGGGAGAAGAGACAAAAGGAGCGGAGAGATAATGAAATACCAGCACCGGGAAACGATGCAGTGTCGATGCAAATAAATCTAGCAGGTGAGGAAACTGATTAGTAGACGCCAAATCGAGAACGAGTGCGGCGAAGGATGGCGGAATTGGTGCTACTACTGAATTGCTGAACTGCACGCGAACCCGACAGGATACACGGTAGAGAGAAGAGGTATTCTGGTGACGAACCGATGAAATTAAAGGTTTCGCGATGTGTTGGGCGGCGATAGGGTTGGATGAGTCGAGTTGGGGTTTTATCAACGAGAGAGGAGCGTATCCGACCTTTCTATTACAACTCTTTTAATAATATATATATATATATACTTGTATAGTTTAATAGAACTTTCAACCAAAAGGTAGTTTAATAGAACTTGTTTAATCTTTTAAAAAAGGAATTGAGATCACAACAATACAAGTAAATATAATCCAAGTAAAATGGAAATTGTTAGAAGTACCGGCGAAAATCACTATTTATCACCGTAAATCGCATTTTGCGTGTGTAGTTGAATGATTTTCAACTACGCATATGGGCTGTGTAGTTGAATGATTGTGTGTGTGTGTGTGTGTGTGTGTGAATTGGTTCGGGTTAGAACCAATTTTACAGAGAGAAATGAAAATATCTAAGAGTCGCTGGATTATAATAGATCAACGGTTAAGATTGAATCATAACATGTAATTATATCATGATATTACTTATCATACTCAGAATATACTATACCTTTTTATGTTCATGAATTGTATGTACACTTGTGAACAAATAAAAAAGGGAACTCGTATATAAAATTAAAAAAATCTTATACAAATTATATAGAATGAAATTTTATATAAAAATAATACTAGTTAAGATGAACATTATGTTCATGAACCTTATATTTATTTGAAATATAGAAGGAAACTCGTATATATGTTGTTTATCCCCTAATAAATACTTACCATAATACTTCTCTCCGGAACCTAGTCATATATGTGTGTGTATAATTTGAGGTTTTAAAAAAAGGTTCAAACCGCATTCGCGGTTCAGTTGATGAACCGAACCACAAACCGCAAAATCATATTTATTGGACCGCTAATCGAACCGTTTATTGTGGTTCGGTTTGGCTTGTTAATACAAAATTTAATTTAAGTTAAATTAAATTAATCCAAACAAATTACTCAACTTCAAAGTTGTCAGCAAGCGCTGAAGTTGGAGGCTCAACTTCAACGAAATTGACATGTGTTGAAGTTGAGTTCCACCTGTTCTTTGCAACGCAAAGAACAAGTTCGGTTTAATTTTTTTTAATCGTTTTTGCTCAGATCCGGTTGTTTCAACAAGTTTCATCACAAATTTCACCCACATTTTAGTTATTCCTAACCATAACCTAATTTAACAAAATCCGTTAAAAACGATTGTATCGAGAAAAATACGCTTTCCAAATTTCAAATTCGAATAAAAAGAACCTTGAGTGCATCCAAAACGCATTATTGGAAGGGGCGTCATCTACCCTAATTTAGATCCATTTGTTTGCATTGAAATCTACTAGTGTAGTTCCCGTGCCAAGGCACGGGTATAATTTTAAATTTGATGAATAATTTTTTTAAAGAAAATGATGTATCATAAAGTCTTAATTAATTAACTCAAAGAGAAGTGTAAACTTTAAAAAATGTAACACTTATAATATATTTGTTGATTTAGTTATTATTTTCTAATTAATATAGGAACTATATATTTGCATGTTAAATATGAAATAATAAATTATCTAATAATCTTATAAATAAAAGTAAATAAACAATTTTCAAAAATAATGAATAAGAATATCTTAAAAACATGTTTTTTTTGGAATCTCAAAAATATGTTGAAAATTGTGATAAGTATATAAATGGAAACAATATATTAATGTTTATTTTAGTTTATCAAAACTCAAAAATCTAAGAAAATGACATGTGGCAAGAAAAATCTTTGAGGAAACACCACATGAAAGTAAATGCTTTGGCTTTAATAGTAGTATATAAATTGTTTTTTTGGTTGAATCGTTTGAGGTTTTAGTTTCGATAAACATAGCAATATAGGAAAAGGAAGAAGATTTCGACGGCGGCCGTTTGCGTTTCATATCATGTTTCAACTTAAACACATTTGACATTCGTTGAATTTAAAATGTTTCTAAAACTTTTCGACGTAGCCGACCTGCGTTGAGTTATACAACTTGTAAAGTTGGATCCATGTCAAATAAAACCCAACCAAAATTACATCGTATTTTCTTAATCACACAAATCAGTTGATATTTTATGATGATAAAAACTTTAGTAAAAATTACAATATCCACGATTAAAGTGACACATTCATAAACCATTAAAATTCACAAAAGGGATTCTTGTCAAAGTCACGATGGAAATATCTAAAATGAATTACACAAACACTAACAAAATTAGCAAGTTAACTAGCATTTTTTTAATGAAAAAAAATATGGTTTTCAGTTGGAATAACAAAAACATAAGGGTAAACTTACACAAAATATTTAAACTTAGGATTTTGTACAAAAGTTATAATATACTAGTTTAATAACCAGCAAATTGTTTTTAAGTTTTAACAATAAAATAATTAATATTACCATTATTTACCATTTATTAAATATTTTTCAAACTTTAATGATAAAAACAATATCACTATAATTTTGTTTTTAAAACTTTTTGATCCCATGTAGATGCATTAAGTTCTACTCCAAAGAAGCTTACCCCAAAACACACAAATGCCCTTAACCCCTCTCAATAATTCATAAAGTTTCGTGAGTTCACTATCACATTTTAATTCTACATATTGGACTTTGACTTCCATCTTCAATGAAAAAAGGAAGTTCCACGGCAAAAAGTACTTTGCTATCTCATTCTAGTTGCCAAGTGTAGAGTATGGGTTCATTTGAACAGGTTTTTCTTAATTAAAAAAAAGTTGGTAGTTGAAAAAACGAAATTTATTGAAATTGATAGTGGTTTACGTTTAGAATTTTTAAAAAATAAAAATAAATAAAATAATTATAAGATTAGGTACGGATGAAAAATATTGACGAGAATAGGAAGACAAACAGATTCGGAGGAGACCCGTAGTTTAAAATAACAAAAAAATGTTGTAAAAGGAAAGAAATTTGAGACATTAGACATCCGTGGTAGCTCGAGGGCTCGACTAGAGCGGTAGACGACTCAGTCGTCACGAAGGAGAAGTCCTGGACACCGGTTGGCGAACAACATCATCCTGGAGAGCGCACTAGCAAAAGCGGAACTTTGACGGCTCTAAGAGCAATATGAGCATCGGCCACCTTGATGACTTTCCTAACGATGTGATTGATACGGATTTTCTCGAAAGAATGGCGATGGATATCTTCAATTAGAATCTCGGTTTTCCAGGGTGGTTTCCAAACACCTAAGACGCGATTCATAACGTGGAGGTTATCCCCTTCAATTTCAATTTTCCAACTTTCAAGTTCTTTGTCTAGCGTTAACCTTTTGAGCAGAGTCATAGCCTTTGTATCAAAAATTGGTAATTTTGGGAGTTTTTCAAAATCTATAGTAAGCCTTTTTTGTGGATTAAAACTACGGTGTTAGAGTTTAAAAAAAAATTGTATGAAATAGCAGTTTATAAATAAATAAAAAGAAAATAAGTAAATCATAGTTTCAAACATCGAGTTATGAAAAAAAATCTGGAAAAAAAAATTGTGGAATTAAATCACAAACACTTCATGAAAGAAGGTATTTTTGTAAAATTGAATAACAATCACTTCATGAAAGAAGGTATTTTTAAACAATGGATTTTCTCAAACCTGATATTCTTCCTTTTCTCGGAAATAACTTTTTAATGTGCCTAATCTCGAAACTATTTCATTTATTTTTATTATTTTGAAAAAAATGATATAAAATTACATAAAAGGACTTTTAATTTAACTATATATTTTATAAGGATATATTTTTTAAAAATTATAGGGCTTATTATAATATATTATTCAATAATTTTACCTATCATATCACAATCTCCAAAAACTTATATATATATATATATATATATATATATATATATATATATATATATATATATATATATATATGATAAAGGAAAGCGATTCAAAACACTAGATGACACGCCGTCTAGTGAGTCGAAAGGCCGAAAAAGATCGGCAGTTGGACTAACCGTCATGAAGAACAACCTCAAAAGAAAAAGCAACACGTACCCGGCAACAAAGAAATCTTCGAGGGAAAGTAGGATGATCCAGCCCAACGGAAAACGGTGAGCACAAAGTTCGTCTTCGAATAGAGTACATGGGTTGAAAGCCTGGGGAACAATTTGGACACCTCATATTTGAGCTTGCAATAGAGCCTTCACTAGTCGATCACAAATTCACAACCTCTCCTAGACAAACACCTCAAGATGTCACCTAAAACAACATCAAACTAAGAAAACGACATTGCTAAACACGGGATCTTGACATATAAAAGTGTGAAACTTTGATATTTAAAAGAACATAGGATTATAAGGATGAAGTTGTTCATAAAAGATGTTTTAAAAACGTTGTTATTAGAATTGTTTTTTTTTTATTTTATAGATTTTCAAAAAAAATCCCATAAATGGTGTTTTATTTATTATTTTTTATTTCTGATTTGAGAAAAGAAAACACTCAATATTGTCATTAGTTGTGGTTGATAATCATTAAAAAATTTAAAAATTGGGCTTTTGGCCCAATTGAGAGCTTTCAGGATAGTAAAACGACAGATAGAGGCCGGGTAACCTTAGCCACCACAAGTCGTCCCATTTTGAAGTGCAAGAACATGGTTAACATGGAATGACCACATGTAACACCCCAAATCCGTAGGACTCGAGGTGCTACTGGGCTAGGATCTCACAATGGATCCTGACCCTAGCTTGACAACAAGTTCACTGAATCTTACAACAAGACACATATAGATTAAATACAAAACATCAAACTGATATATAAGTATCAGAAAGTAATACAGAAGAACCGCTGAGTCAAAAGAAATATAATTGTACAACCAAATATCCCATATCCCACGATACAACCCCGTGTACGGAACCCTCAGCGGATCACCCCTCTGGATCACTCTGCAACTCTCCTAACCTGCAAAGGATCTACAACACGGTATAAAACCGTTAGCTAACCATACACATATATATAGAGATGCAAGAGCACAAACACACATCAGGAATCATAACACATCATCATGTTTTCACACATTTACCCGGTTTATTATCTTTATAAAGTTCAATCACTCAATCGTATATATATATAACTGAATATGAATATCTGTGACACGAGGAATATAATCTTCGTCTTTGAGTACAATAGCTAGCTGGAGTGGTATAAGTGCACCTTCCCGTATACCATAAGGAGTGGTCAGTGCCCTTCCCGTATACCAGATCTAACCAGACTATAGAGAACTTCCCACACTCCACTACGGGATGAAAGGCAAGTTGTCACAACCATTACAATGGGCGGCCAATCTATCATAGGTCGGTAATAAACCATATCGCATGCTATAAAGCATATAACAAACACCACTCATGCATACATCCAATACAGGGATGGTAGCTAAGTAAGTCTTTATGAACTTACCTCAAACTCAGAAGTAGTATCAACTACGATCAACTCTCAACCTGGTCCACTCCAATCTGGAGGACAACACTGGCCTAGTAACAAAGGCATAACAATATGTCAAACTCATATCCATCACAGGGGTCACACCTAGACCCAAGGGATCCATAAGGATCGTATCCTAACTCATAAACCTCAAAGCCATAACTGGCATAAACGATAACGTACTCATCATCATTCTAACTTCATACACGTACCTAGCATGCTACTAAACCGCTCATACTAGGAAACGAAAGGATCATACTACTCTAGGTAGATCCTGTACAAGACGCAACCTGCGGAATGGAAAGACGCAAGGGCGGAACAAACAATCCGCAGGCGCGGCAAAGTTCGGCCGCATGCGCGGTGACAATGGCCGTAGGCAATGCAGGCACGGCGCAGGCGCTGTGACACAGCTCCCGCAGGGGCGGCGGCGCATAGTGCAGAATGTGATCCCGCGATTCCTCTTCGGCTCTTCACGTGATCAAATCACGTCTTCTCCATTCCAAAGCCACATACATACATATACATACACATTCCAACATCAATTTACCTTCCATACATCTAATCCTAAGCTAAGGAAGATGGAATCAAAGAAAGAAAGAAAGAAGAGAATAATGGAGCTTACCACTGCTGTGTCTAGGCAAGGAAATGATCGCAAACACTACCTTAGCTGGCCTTCAAGCTCAGCAACAACAACATACAACATCAACCTCAACAAACCTGTTGTGATCTTTCAACGAGTTACTTCATAAATAGAGAAGAAGAGAAGAACACAAAATGTTTTGTCTTCTTCTCTCTATTTCTGAAGTACCTCGTTGAAAGATCACAACAATTGGTATCAAGAGCAAGGTTGTCGATGAGTTCCGTTGCAAAATTGAGGTTCCGCGATTCAACGGAACTGGCAACTTCGGTCTTTGGCAGCGACGAGTTAAGGATCTGCTAACGCAGTAGGGGATGTTGAAGACGAAGAAGACGAGCTTCTGCAGCGTGACCGCGGGGTTGGATCAACAGGAGCCGCAAGGGCGTCGCCAGGAGGCACCAGGATGCGCCAGGCGGCGCCAGGAACCGCAGGGGCAGCACCAGGAGCCGCAGGGGCGGCGCCAGGAGGAGCCAGGAACCGCAGGAACGGCACCAGGAGGCGCTAGGAACCGCAGGGGTGGCGCCAGGAACCGCAGGAGCGGCGCCAGGAGGCCGCGAGGGCGGTGACAGATCCACAGGGGCGCCAGCTTGACTCCGCGGCTGCGTTTTCTTCAACAATGCCTTGCAGGTTAGGGACGCCGCCGAGTGAGGTGGAGGAGTGGACAGCCGGGGTCTCCGTACATTATAGGACGGGGGAGTTTTTAGGGTCATGTATTTGTGTTGGATGAGTGAGAAAGTCCCCTGTCAAGAGAAACAAGGAGGATCTGGCGGCAAGATACTAGAGTTGTATCTGTTTCCAATTTTTTGTATTAGATTATGTTGTCTAGGTGGAGATTGTTATAATAAGACAATAAATTTAGGTATACTGATACAATGGGTCAGGGGAAACATACTTTGGGCCCATTGATTAATGGGCCCGGGACGACAGGGGGTGCGGGAGGGCGGAGCCCCCGCGGAATCCTATCTATTTATAAGGAATTCTATCTATTTGTAGGATTCTATTATTTATAGGACTCTATCTATTAAAGGATTCTATCTATTTATGGTTATAAATAGATAGGTGTAGGTTGTATTCATTATCACCAAAGTATATTGAAAACCCTAGCTGCCTACATCGGTATAAAAAAAGAAAAATTCTCTATTTCTGAAGTAACTCGTTGAAAGATCACAACAAAACCACACAAAACCTCTTCCAAACTCTAAAGAAACCAAGAAAAAGATCAAGGAGCAAGAAGGAGAAGCAAGAAGGACGTGAGTA
>NCTC01004243.1:7500-12255 GCA_002319775.1 Fagopyrum tataricum | reverse complement strand
CCGTCACCACCATGGTAGGCTCTATCCTACCATCGAAAGTTGATAGGGCAGAAATTTGAATGATGCGTCGCCGGCTCTAAGGCCGTGCGATCCGTCGAGTTATCATGAATCATCAGAGCAACGGGACGAGCCCGCGTCGACCTTTTATCTAATAAATGCGTCCTTCCAGAAGTCGGGGTTTGTTGCACGTATTAGCTCTAGAATTACTACGGTTATCCGAGTAGTAGGTACCATCAAACAAACTATAACTGATTTAATGAGCCATTCGCAGTTTCACCCGTCTGAATTAGTTCATACTTACACATGCATGCTTAATCTTTGAGACAAGCATATGACTACTGGCAAGGATCAACCAGGTAGCATCCTTCAACGATGCCGACGTGCACGGCACGCCGCGCGGAACGAGCCGCGCGCGGGAGCGACCGCACACGTCGAGCGCGTCCGTGATGACTCGGCGGTAGACGCCGTGTTTCTTTCGGTCGCGACTTGGGGCACGGGACCCCTACGCGAAATAGCGTTCCGAGTCCAAAAGCCCGACGCGCGGCCTTCGCCGAACGCGGGGAAGGGCGATGCCGCACGCTCCCCGGCCGGACGAGGGACGCCGCTCTCGGTCCGCCCGGCACCCCCGAGGGACGCCGAACGGATATTCATCCGCTTCGCCGACAATAATTCCGTTCGTTTAGGAAGGCAACACAGGAAACCGGACGTCGCCCGGGGCCGCTCGCGCCCGGGGACAGGAAATGAGAGGTCTATGCGCGGCCGGTTCGATGCGAAAGCACGGAGCCCGGCAGCCTACGTAGACCCAATACCACTCATCGCGATCACGTTAACGCCTGACGACGAGGACGGCAGACGGAAGACGAGAGTCGTCCAAATGCCACCCCGGGGATCAGTTCGGGCACCGCTTAGCGCGAAAAAACCGAGGGACGAAGCCGACCGTTTGAAGGGACGGGAAGCCAGCCGACCGTTCGAAGACCCGGACACCCGGACCCGCCGATAATCAGTCCCGGACGATTCGCTCTTTGCTATGCCGCATATGCCCGGGAAACTGTGGAAGGTGCGAGACCGACGCTAGACATCCGGGCGCGGCAGGGCATGGCAGGACCGGGGACGTTTTTCGATCGGGGCCGTCGGTCGAGACTTTCTAGTTTCCAAACCGACCGTTCGAAGACCCCGACACCCGGACCGCCGATAATCAGTCCCGGACGATTCGCTCTTTGCTATGCCGCTTATGCCCGGGAACTGTGGAAGGTGCGAGACCGACGCTAGACATCCGGCGCGCAAGGCATGGCAGGACGGGGGACGTTTTTCGATCGGGCCGTCGGTCGAGATTTTCTAGTTTCCAACCATCCGTAAGAAGACCCGGACATCCGGACCCGGCCGATAATCAGTCCCGGACGATTCGCTCTTTGCTATGCCGCATATGCCCGGGAACTGTGGAAGGTGCGAGACCGACGCTAGACATCCGGGCGCGGCAAGGCATGCAGGACGGGGACGTTTTTCGATCGGGGCCGTCGGTCGAGATTTTCTAGTTTCCAACCATCCGTTCGGGCCAACCTTTCCTTCCCTCCCTTCCCTTCCTCCGACAGGCGGGCATGCGAAGACCCGGACGTTCCGGCACCGGGCGATAGTCCGTCACCGGCTCCCTCTAGTTGTCTCCAAAGCTTCGAGGGACGACGGGGACGTTTTCTCGTTCGGGGCCATCGTTCCGGACTTTCGCATGCCAACCGTGGCCAGCCGGCGTGCCTCCGCCCGGCGCCGGCGCCGGAGCGCCGCCACCGCCGAAGACATCCGCCGACTGACCGGGGTAGACGCTTGATGGCATAGTAGGCATCGGGCATTGTCGAGGACAATGCCCGGTGCCAACTATGCCATCAAGCGCCAGGGGGCATCGGAGAGACCCCTTCCCCTATAGTGCAGTTGGGACAAACGTGCCACAGCTTATAGGAGATACTAATCCTTGGAGGCAGATCATACGATTTTCAATATTTTTTTCCCCGTCACTGAGAGCTCGGGATTGGCATGGGGTTTTTTCGCTATGGGTCACATAACTTGTTAGGAACAATGCTATGCAAAGAAAATCCACTTTGGAGAAAAAATGTCCGAGCATATCTTCCAATGCCATCATACGAGTCCCGAATTCGGACCGACGAGTTTTGGACAAGGCAAAGGGTCATCATGAGAGCTCCGATTGGCATGGGGTTTTTTCCTATGGGTCACATAACATGTGAGGGTCAATGATATGCAATAAAAATCCACTTTGGAGAAAAAATGTCCGAGCATATCTTCCAATGCCAACATACGAGCCCGGGAGGCTCTATGACGAGGCCAACCCGATCTTCGGGCACCCATTGGCATGGGGTTTTCTTCTAGGGGTCACATAACATGTGAGGAACATTGCTATGCAAAACAAATCCAGCTTGGAAGAAAAAGTTCCGGGATTATCTTCCAATGCCATCAATTGAGGCGTCCTGACAAGGCCGTGACAAGGCCGTGACAAGGCGTGACAAGGCCAGCGCGTAAGACAAGGCCGCGCAAGCTCCTGACAAGGCCATGACATGGGAAGCGCGTCGGGCATGGCTAGGCCATGACAAGGCCAGCGTCGGCCATGACAAGGCCATGACAAGGTCAGCGCCGGCCACTCTCGGCCATGACAAGGCCAGCGTCGGGCATTCGGCTCGCCATGACAAGGCCGCGTCGGGCGGCATGGGCATGACAGGCCAGCGTCGGGCATGACAAGACAAGGCCATGACAAGGTCAGCGTCGGCCATGACAAGGCCAGCGTCGGGCATGACAAGGCCATGGGGTCAGAATGACAAGGCCAAACCAGCGTCGGCATGACATGACAAGGCCATGACAAGGCCATGACAAGGTCTCGGCCATGTCGGGCATTCATGACAAGGCCAGCGTCAGTCTCGGCCATGACAAGGCCAGCGTCGGGCATTCTCGGCCATGACAAGGCCAGCGTCGGGCAGTCTCGGCCATGACGGCCAGCGTCGGGCATGACAAGGTCGGCATGACAAGCCAGCGTCGGGCATGACAAGGCCAGCGTGACAAGGCCATGACAAGGTCAGCGTCGGCGCCATGACAAGGCCAGCGTCGGGCCAAGGCCATGACAAGGCCAATTTCTCGGCCAATGACAAGGCCAGCGTCGGGGATGACAAGGCCAGCGTCGGCATGACAAGGCCATGACAAGGCCAGCAATGACAAGGCCATCGGGGCCATGTCGGCCATGACAAGGCCAGCATGACAAGGCCAGCGTCGGGCATTCTCGGGCCATGACAAGGCCAGCGTCGGCATGACAAGGCCATGACAAGGCCAGTCGTCTCGGCATGACATGGCCCCCATCGGCCATGACAAGGCCAGCGTCGGGATTTGACAAGGCAGCGTCGGGCAATGACAGGGCCAGCGTCGGGCATGACAAGGCCATGACAAGGTCAGCGTCGGCCACTCTCGCCATGACAAGGCCAGCATCGGGCATGACCAATGGCCATGGGCCAGCGTCGGCATGACAAGGCCATGACAAGGTCAGCGTCGGCCACTCTCGCCATGACAAGGCCAGCGTCGGCATGACAAGGCCATGACAAGGTCAATGACAGGCCAGCGTCGGATGACAAGGCCAGCGTCGGCCCAAGGCCAGCGTCGTGGCCATGACAAGGCCAGCGTCGGGCATATGACAAGGCCATGACAAGGCCAATGACAAGTCGGCCATTCGGGACAAGGCCAGCGTCGGGCATGTCGGTTGACATCGGCTCTCGGCCATGACAAGGCAGCGTCGGGCATGACAAGGCCATGACAAGGCCATCGGCACAAGTCGGGCATGACAAGGCCAGCGTCGGCATCTCGGCCATGACAAGGCCAGCGTCATGACAAGGTCAGCGTCGTCTCGCCATGACAAGGCCAGCGTCGGCATGACAAGGCCATGACAAGGTCAGCGTCGGCCTCTCGGCCATGACAAGGCCAGCAATGACAAGGCCAGCGTCTGATGACAAGGCCTCATGACAAGCGTCGGGCAATGACAAGGCCAGCGTCGGCATGACAAGGCCATGACAAGGCACGTCGGCCATGACAGGCTCGGGGCCATGACAAGGCCATGTCGGGCAATGACAAGGCCAGCGTCGGGCATTCGGCATTACAAGGCCAACATGACAAGGCCAGCGTCGGGCATGTGACAAGGGCAATGACAAGCCAGCGTCGGGCATGACAAGCCATGACAAGGTCAATGACAAGCGTCGGCTCGGCCATGACAAGGCCAAGTGACAAGGCCATGAAGGCCATGACAAGGCCATGACAAGGCCAAATGTCGGCATTCTCGGCCATGACAAGGCCAGCGTCGGGCATGACAAGGCCATCACCGTCGGCATGACATCAATCTCGGCCATGACAAGGCCAGCGTCGGGCATGACAAGGCCAGCGTCGGTCTCGGCCATGACAAGGCCAGCGTCGGCATGACAAGGCCATGACAAGGTCAGCGTCGGCCATCTCGGCCATGACAAGGCCAGCGTCGGGCAGTCTCGGGGCCATCGGGCAGTCTCGGCCATGAGGCCAGCGTCGGCATTGACAAGGCATGACAAGGCCAGCGTCGAATGACAAGTCGGGCAATGACAAGGCCAGCGTCGGGTCCCTCTGGCCACATCGGCATGACAAGGCCAGCGTCGGGACAAGGCAGCGTCGGGCATGACCCATGACAAGGCCAAGGTCAAATGACATTCGGCAGTCTCGGCCATGACAAGGCCAGCGTTCCGGCCATGACAA
>NCTC01004242.1:0-12266 GCA_002319775.1 Fagopyrum tataricum | reverse complement strand
TAAAAATTAAAATAAGACTTTCTTAACTTTAAAATATTTAGGAGAAAAAATAAATAAAAGAGGAGATAAATAAATATATTATTAAAAATAAAAATTATGTAATGTGCGGCCGAATGACACCCTTGTTAGACGGGGTCTGAGCATAAGAATAAGAATACGAATATTGTTGCCAACAAGTAAAAAGTAGAAGTAAGGTTGGTCCGCTCAAAGCCTCAAATTGGAAAAATAAACACTGTCGACAATCTCCTCTCTTTTAACGCTCTCGATTTAAAAAGTAGTACATCATCTTCGTTGCATGAAAGTTAGAGATATCTTCGACATTCAAGATGCACAACTTACTCCTGTTGGAAAAATGAATGACTATTTTGAGGAATTCATGTGTCTTCTTTTCCATGGGTGAAGTAATCCTCTAGTAATCCCTAGTTCCTCCCCTATTACACGTTTCATTCTATTGATTAATCATTCATCTACGTTGATATTTACGATTTCAGAATTGCATTGTAGTAGTGTTAGTCTAAAATGTGTATTAAATAATATTAAAAAATACATGCTCACAAAGTGGATTAAAGTTGTCTCCCTTGAATTTCTTTTTTTGAAGGTCATTTAGTTAGAGCTACTCTCTCCCATTTTGTCCATGAGTTGGTCGAGGGGTTGATCGATCAACTTGTAAAGTTGATCAACCCCCGCATGTCTCTTAAACCTGTAATTTGCTAAGGATTAAGCGAAGAAGAATATATTAAGATTATATGTTTGTTCTTTGAATACTTGAGCCTTAGATATATTAATTGTGAACATCAAATTTTGCTAAGGGTTAAGGATATTGATACAATAGTTTGAATCATTAAGTGCATAGTTAAATTTTTTATATATATATATATATATATATATATATATAGAGAGAGAGAGGAGAGAGAGAGAGGATTGGTTTCAAGGGTGAAGGTGAAGGATCCATAGGGTGAAAGTGGGAAGGACTGGGAAGAGGAGAAAACAAAAAACTATCTCTTCTTTGAAATAAATGATGAAGTAATCGATAGTGAAGAAATACTTGATATATAACAAAGAAATCATTGTTACTGATTTATGCTTTCAATTTCAAAACAGGCGTAGTTTGTGACACTAATCGATGGACTTTGTAGGGTAGATCATTCGACTTACTATAGTGATTTGCTCAACTCGTAGCAAAATACATCGTCTTGGAGGAATATGTCAAATGCTTTAAATTTATGAGACAAGTCGGCCAATTGCTTGGGTAAGTCGGCGGACTGGTGACTTTTTTTCGAACAATCTTCATTTCTTTACTCACGGATCTCAATCACTTCAGTCCTGATCTCGACTTCCTTGGTCACAGGGAGATATTTAGTGTGTAACAAACAATCTTCCGAGCATAACTCCATTTTAGCTCTTGGGGTGGACTAAAATGTGTGCAAAATGTCATAAAAGCACGAGTAGATCTCCAAAGCACAAAAAGGGAAGAAAATATACCATAATATGATCCAAAGTTTATATACGATCAAGAGATGGATATAAATGAGGGTGAAAAATATGATAACATGGATGTTATCAATTAACTGATACGGGTTTACTCGTAAGTAATCAATCTTGACAACAAGATGCGATCTTGATCCAAAAGAAGTTTGATCCCGATTGATGGAGTTATAGCAAAAAGGGAACAAAAATGGTATAGTAATGGAAGAGATTGGAAGCGTTGGATAGATGGGGTCAAACCTCTTGAAACTAGACAGAGAACCTTGACCCGAGTGATCAAAAACCAAGACGAAGGTCAAGAAACCTTCCCGTATAAAAACCTAACACAATCAAGGAACTAAGCCAATAAAAAAACTATGAGGAGGCTTGTGAATGTTTGGTAGCACCAAATTCTCAATGAATTGACACACACCCCAAGAACAAACTAATCTATTTAGACTAGCAAGATTATCTCTCACTCTTCTCCCTCAATTACATATGAATATAATACGAAATGTAACCAAATGTAATTCACCTTAATTCTAATGCCAAAACTGTTGAAATATTGTGTGTATTTATGCCCTAATATAATCCAATTTAGGGCTGAAAAATAAGAGAGAAACTAACTTAAAACAATAGGCTCAAAACACATTAAAAAAGCCCAAAATATGAAAACAACCACCCAATAGTATAAAAGAGTGTTTGTGAGAGCCCTATTCATTCGGACCGAGTCTTGGTCCTTAGCGAGATTGGCTTGGCTGAGATTGGCCTTTCCGCACCCGCGAGCATGACTGCCGCCCCTGCGGCTCATGAACCGCCCCTGCGGTTTCCGGCGGCCTGCAGCCGGTTTTGTTGACTTCATTGACCGTGCTTTACCTTTCCTCCTCTTATTCTTCCCTTGGCTTCGTGAGCAAGGGTTTCACACTTCTTTTCTTCAGCTTCCTACGTCCTTCTTGCTTCTTCATCCCTTCCCTTGACCTTGTCTTGGTTTCTTGAGTTTGGAAGAGAGCTTTGTGTGACCTTGGTGTTTTTGATGCTAGTGATGTGTATTGTTGAGCTTGGAAGCCAGCTTTGGTGTGTGTTGATCTTCCCTGCAGCCTAGGACCACAACTGTGGTAGCTTCCTTCTTCCTCTTCTCTTCTTTCTTCTTGATTCCATTTCTTTAGCTTAGGATTAGATGTTTGGACATAGGATGATGATGGAATGTGTATGTTGTGGCATGTGTGTGATTGTGATGGAGAGAAGACGTGATTTGATCACGTGAAGAGCCGAAGAGAAGCCGCGGGGTTTACGTTCTGCACAGAGGCCGCCCCGCGTCTGGAAACCACCGCCCCTGCGGAAGCCGTGCCGCAGCGCCGCGCCTTGCCTGCGTACCTTGTCATCGCCCCTGCGGCTGCTCCCTGCGCCTGCGGTTATCCATTCCGCCCTGCGTCCCTTGATCACGCAGGTGCGTCTTGTCCGGACTACCCATAGTTGGGTAGCTCTTTTCCTTTCCTAGTATGAGGGAACTAGTACCATGCTAGGTATCGGTTTATGATGAGTATGATATAGATATGCCGGTTACGGCCTTGAGGTTTACGAGTTGGATATGATCCTTATGGATCCCTTGGGGTTAGGTGTGACCCCTTTGTGTGATAGGAGTTTGATATATATATATATATAATTATATATATTTATATATATATATATTATATATATATATATATATGCCTTGTATAGGCCGTGTTGTCCTCCATCTTGGAGTGGACCTGAGTGAGAGCTGATCGTAGTTATACGACTTCTGAGATTGAGGTAAGTCCATAGGACTTACTTAGCTGCCATCCTTATGTTGGATGTGTGCTTGAGTGGTGTTTGTTATATGCTTTATCGCATGCTTTATGTGGTCACCGACCTATGTTATATTGACTGCCCATTGTAGTGGCTGTGACAACTTACCTTTCATCCTGTAGTGGAGTCTGGGAAGTTCTCTGTAAGCTAGTTAGTTTTGGTATACGGGAAGGGCACCTACCACTCCATATGGTATACGGGAAAGTGCGCTTGATACCACTCCAGCTAGCTATTGCACGCAGAGGCGAGGATTGTATTCATTCCTCGTGTCACGTATTTTCATATACTAGATTTATATACTATTGAGTGATTAACGTTATAAAGATAATAAACTGGGTAAATGTGTGATATCATGATGAAGTGTTAAATGTTACTTGATATGTGATTGTGCTCTAGCCATCTTCTTATATATGTGTATGGTTAGCTAACGGTTTTATACCGTGTTGTAGATCCTTTGCAGGTTAGGAGAGCTGCTAGAGTGATCCAGAGGGGTGATCTGCTGAGGGTTCCGTACACTGGGCGTTATCGCGGGTATTTTGGGGTTTATCTTTATTGTTCGGATTTCTGTTTGACTTTGTACTCAGCAGTACTCTGTATCATCCTTTTGATATGTATATATTCATACATAATATATTTATATATATATTTATATTTTTATTATATATTATATATATATATATATATATATATATATATATATCAGTTTTATATTTTTTTTAATCTATTGGTGCCTTGTTGTAAGATTCAGTGAATTTGTTGTTAGGCTAGGGTCAGGATCCATTGTGAGATCCTAGCCCAGTAGCACTCTGAGTCCTACGGATTTGGGGTGTTACAAAGTTGGTATTAGAGCCCAGGTTGACAACAATGGCACTAGTAATTTGCAATAAAGTTCGAATAGATAAATAAACAGAACCCGAAAGGGTCTGACTTTTCAAAAGGTTTTGGTTTTGAAATGAGTACAAATGTTTTGGGTTATCGTGTACGTGAAACATCGCCGCTCTGAAGATCTCGACAGTATAGATATATATAGATATTCTGTTGTGATTGATCTGTTATATATCTATACATATGGCATATATATAGCCTTCTAAGTTAGGTTTACGTCTTCTGCAGATGGTTCAGACTAGAGCCTTACCTGCAGCTAGGCGAGGTAGCGGTAGACCCCCTCTAGGTAGAGGACGGGGTAGGACTTCTGCTGACGGTTTACATGCGGGAGAGATGCATGAGGAGGTTGCTGAGAGCGTCGTTCCTGAGACTGGGAACGGGGCAGCTGAGAGACAGGGGGCACAGAGAGCTCAGTCCGGCGAGTCTGATCGTGTCTCCATGGGAGGATCAGAGTTCCGAGCATATATCCGACGTGTAGAGGAGGCTGTCAGAGCCGGTAGACGTGCCCCAGATTTACAGGCACAGGAGGGACCATCTGAGAGGTCCCACACCGTTACTCAGGTGCCAGCTGTACAAGTACCTGCTGCTGAGATTGCTAGAGCACCAGGGGAGCATAGAGGGCCTAGACCAGATACCTGGTTGAAGGCATTCCATCAGATGGGTGTACCCCCTTTCACTAGGAAGGTGGGGTTGGAGGTTGAGCTCTGGATCGGGCATGTAGACTCAGCTCTGGAGTCTATTCGATGTCCAGCTGACAGTCAGATCGAGCTGGTTCAGACTTTATTCCGGGACTTGGCACAGCACTGGTGGAGATCAGTATGGGGTCAGGTTACCAGTTATGATCAGATGCGGACGATGATTAGAGAGCGTTTCTACCCTGCCTCACTGAGAAGGGAGAAACTGCGAGATTTTGTTGAGGCTGGGTTTGAGGATGTACCAGTCTCTGAGGCCATCAAGAGGTTTCAGGAGGAGCTGACATTACTGGGACCAACTGCACCTTCTGCAGACCAACACGTTTATCTCTTTTCCCGACGATTGAGGGATACTACCCGGGCCTACATGGCGGGATTTCATTGTGAGTCCTTGATGAACTACGAGGATAGAGCCGCCGATTATGAGCGAGAGCGGGTGAGTCAGAGGAGAGCTTCTCAGACCGGAGGGTCTGAGAAGAGGCAGCGTACAGGGCAGACCAGTGGTACTGGTGGTTTTGCTAGTGGTTAACGTGGTCAGAGACGCTAGGGTCAGCCTTCATCTGCACCGGTTGCAGAGAAGGGACGTCAGTGTTTTAACTGTGGAGATCCAAGGCATATGAGGCCAGAGTGCACGAGACCATTAGTGACTTGCTACACCTGTGGTAGGCAAGGTCACAGGGCTGTTTATTGCCTCCAGGGCGGAGCTTCTTCCCAGTAGGGTTCTTCTCCTGCTAGTGTAGCGGGAGGTGGGCAGAGGTCACCTCAACAACAGCAGCAGACTCAGGGACAACAGAGGGTCCCATATCGCCATACGACTCAGGGATCTGCTCCTTGGGCCGAGTAGAGGCAGAGGTCGTGGTGGGGGGCACCACTGATACACAGAGGCCCACAGGGTCGTGTTTTTGAGCTGAGGAGTGCAGAGGAGCCAGCTGCACCTACTGCTACAGGTACCATTCTGATTCATGGTTTACCTGTTAGAGTTTTATTTGATACTAGTGCTACTCACTCTTTTATTTCTGATGCATGTGTAGAGCGTCTTGGTTTAGATACAGTTGAGGGGATGCCCTTTATTATAAGGTTACCCGATGGTGGTAGGGTCAGAGGTACCCGTGAGATTCACGGTTGTCCCATTTCTGTAGGGACCCGTGTGTTACTAGTTGACTTCTTTGTCATGCCATTAGAGCATGAAAAAGTCATTCTAGGTATGGACTGGATGGATAGACACTCTGCAGTTTTAGATGTAGGTAGGAGGATTGTTACCCTCTCTACCGAGTTAGGCCAGATAGAGGTTTTCCGGGGTTGGGACCTTGGGAAGACAGATATGGTTATCAGCACTATACGGGCAGCTAGATTGATTGCACAGGATTGTGATGCCTTCTGGTGTTATGCCATGAAGGAGGGCGGAGAGTCCACCTGTAGAGGACATCCCAGTTGTTTGTGAGTTTACTGATGTTTTTGTTGAGCCGTCCAGTTTGCCGCCTCAAAGGAGTGTGGATTTTAGTATCGAGTTAGAGCCTGGTACGAGACCCATCTCGAAGGCCCCATACCGGATGACGCCTGTCGAGATGCTGGAGCTGAAGAAGCAACTCGAGGAGTTGGCTGAGAAGGGCTTCATTCACCCTAGCGTGTCCCCATGGGGAGCACCTGTCCTTTTCGTACGGAAGAAAGACGGATCACTGAGGTTATATATAGATTACAGAGAGCTGAACAAGGTGACCATTAAGAACAAGTATCCACTGCCTCGTATTGATGATTTGTTAGATCAGCTACATGGAGCGACTGTGTTCTCCAGGATTGACCTGCGTTCCGGGTATCACCAGCTGAGGGTGAGGGAGCAGGATGTGCACAAGACAGCATTCCGGACCAAATATGGCCACTACGAGTTTGTAGTGATGCCATTTGGGCTTACGAATGCCCCAACCGTCTTTATGGAGTTGATGAACAGTATTTTCATCGACTTCCTGGATAAGTGTTTGGTGGTTTTCATTGATGACATTTTGGTATACTCTCGCAGTGGAGAGGAGCATGCAGGACATCTGAGGACTGTATTGCAGGTTTTGCGGGATAGAGAACTTTATGCTAAGTTCTCTAAGTGTGAGTTCTGGATGCCAGAGGTAGCATTCTTGGGTCATGTGGTTTCAGCTGAGGGGATCAAGGTGGATCTAGCGAAGGTTGAGGCAGTAGCAGCATGGACGACACCGACGAACGTCAAGGAAGTACGTAGTTTCCTTGGCCTAGCCAGTTATTACAGACGCTTTGTGGAGGGATTTTCTGTGATTGCCCGTCCACTGACGAGTTTGCTGAGGAAGAATACCAAATTTGTGTGGTCTGATCAGTGCAGGCAGAGTTTTGAGGAGTTGAAGAGGCGTTTGACTTCTGCTCCTATTTTGGCACAACCAGAGGGTACTGAGGATTTCGTGGTATACAATGATGCATCCAAGCTAGGCTTGGGATGTGTTTTGATGCAGCGGGGCAGAGTGATAGCATATGCGTCTCGACAGTTGAAGACGTATGAGGAGAACTACCCGACTCATGATCTGGAGTTGGCAGCGATAGTTCATGCACTAAAGATCTGGATACATTATCTGTATGGTGCTACATGTCAGATCTTCACAGACCATAAGAGTCTGAAGTATATTTTCACGCAGCGGGAATTTAATAACCGCCAGCGTAGGTGGCTCGAGCTGATCAAGGATTTTGATATGGAGATTCTGTACCATCCAGGGAAGGCGAACGTTGTCGCCGACGCCTTGAGCAGGAAGACGCATCGAGAGCAGGCGATTGCGAGATTGACAATTCAGCATCAGTTGCAGAGAGATCTGATCTGGTTAGAGTTGGACATCCAGTTTCCTGATGAGGATGCCCAGCTGCGTACTTTAGAGGTCATTCCTGATCTGTTGGGCGAGATCCAACAGAAGTAGGAGACGTGCCCGACTTTGATGAGGATCAAAGAGCGGATGTCTCGGGATGAGGCACCACCAGTTCCTGCTTAGGAGCAGATGGAGTTTTGAGGCGCCGCGGTCGCGTCTGTGTACCTGCTGATACAGAGCTGAGGCAGAGGATTTTACAAGGAGGCTCACTGTACACCTTACTTTGTACATCCAGGTATCGAGTAAGATGTATCAGGACTTGAGACGTTTATATTGGTGGGGAGGGCTGAAGCCCGATGTGGCCAGATTTGTGGCACAGTGTGCGACCTGCCAGTAGGTTCAAGATCAGAGCATTTCAGACCTGGAGGTGAGCTCCATCCACGTTCCTGTTCCACAGAGGAAGTGGGAGGATGTCACCATGGATTTTGTGACTGGACTGAGGCTGAGCCGGAGATTTTGATGCCATTTGGGTTCATTGTGGACAGATTGACGAAGACGGCACGTTTCATTCCTATTAGAGGAGACGTGGTCCGGTGAGCCAGATTAGTCTGAGGAGTACACTAGGCAGATAGTGAGACTCCATGGTGTACCGAGGACGATCGTCTCAGACAAAGATGGACGATTTACCTCGAGATTCTGGCAGCAGATTCAGACTGCCCTAGGGGACGAGTTTGCACTTCACGACTGCGATCCATCCTCAGACAGATGGTCAGTCAGAGAGGACCATTCAGACCCTAGAGGATATGCTGCGAGTTTGTGTGTTTGGATTGGGGACAGGTGTGGACAGATCATCTCCCACTTGTTGAGTTCTCTACAACAACAGCTGGCATGCATCTATTGGGATGGCCCCATATGAGGCACTGTATGGACAGAGATGTCGTACCCCTGTTATGCTGGGATGAGCGGAGTCAGTGTCTAGTGGTTTAGCACCTGATCAGATTTAGGATGATATGGCTCGAGTAGCATTGATTCAGAGAGCGTACTGCTGACTGCGCAGAGCCGTCATAAGTCTTATGCTGATAGGAGGCGTAGACCTCTAGAGTTCAGAGTTGGAGCCCATGGTGTGGCTGAGAGTGTCCCCGACACGAGGTGTTAGGCGTTTTGGCATTAAGGGGAAGTTGAGCCCCCGATATGTCGGACCATTCGAGATTTCTGGATCGGGTTGGGAGCGCAGCTTACAGATTAAGCCTTGCCTCCGAGATTAGAGGGTGTTCACCCTGTATTTCATGTGTCTCAGCTGAGGGAGTACATACCAGATCCGAGACACATTGTGAGTTATGATGATTTGGTGGTTGAGCCGGACCACACGTTTGCTGAGCATCCTATTGCAGTCCTAGAGCGAGGTATGAGACGCCTGCATTTGAAGGACATTCCTATGTTGAGGATACAGTGGTTGAGACGAGGACCCGAGGAGGCTACATGGGAGACTGAGGATAGTATCCAGAGGAACTATCTAGAGATCTATGCTGAGTTAGATGCACCAGTTTGATCACCGAGTAGATCTTAGTACTAGCTTGGTGAGTCTTATTTGCTTATATGCTTATATGCTATGATGTGTTTATTTCATACTAGCTTTGATGTGATTATGATCTTATTAGATCTTGTTGTGCTAGTATGACTCTTGTTTATGGCTGGAGATGGTTCTTTCCTCCATGCTATTATTATATGATAGGTTTAGCCGGAGATGGTTCTTTTCTCCATGCTATTTTGATGGACATAGTAGTGTTGTAGATGTTCTTTCTCCATGCCTTTCTGTTATGGATATGATACGGCTAGAGATGTGATTCCTCTATGCCTTGTGATATGTTTATGGTTTGGCTAGAGATGGTTTTCCTCTAGGCCCTGGATAGTATAGTTTGCTGCTGGAGTTGATGATTTCCTCCATGCTTATGTTTGAGGTTATAGAGAGTTTTACCTCGGCTTTTGAGTCCGAGTGGTTTCAGGACTTTGCAAGTTTCGGGACGAAACTTGTTTTTAGGGGGGTGAGATATGAGAGCCCTTTCCTTTCGGACCGAGTCTTGGTCCTTAGCCGGGATTGGCTTGGCCGAGATTGGCCTTTCCGCACCCGCGGGCCTGACTGCCGCCCCTGTCGGTTTCCGCCGCTGCGGCTCATGGAACCGCCCTTGCGGTTTCCGGCGGCTGCACCCGGTTTTGTTGACTCCCTTGACCGTGCTTTACCTTTCCTCCTCTTATTCTTCCCTTGGCTTCGTGAGCAAGGGTTTCACACTTCTTTCTTCAGCTTCCAACGTTCTTCTTGCTTCTTCATCCCTTCCCTTGACCTTGTCTTGGTTTCTTGAGTTTGGAAGAGAGTTTTGTGTGCCCTTGGTGTTTGTTGATGCTAGTGATGTGTGTTGCCGAGCTTGGAAGCCAGTTTTGGTGTGTGTTGATCTTCCCTGCAGCCTAGGACCACAGCTGTGGTAAGCTTCCTTCTTCCTCTTCTCTTCTTTCTTCTTGGATTCCAATTCTTTAGCTTAGGATTAGATGTTTGGACATAGGATGATGATGGAATGTGTATGTTGTGGCATGTGTGTGATTGTGATGGAGAGAAGACGTGATTTGATCACGTGAAGAGCCGAAGAGAAGCCGCGGGTTTATGTTCTGCACAGAGGCCGCCCCCGCGCCTGGAAACCACCGCCCCTACGGAAGCCGTGCCGCAGCGCCCGCGCCAGCGTCAGCGCCTTGCCTGCGTCGCCTGCGTTCCTTGTCACAGCCCCTCAGCTGCTCCCTGCCGCGCCTGCGGGTTATCCATTCCGCCCCTGCGTCCCTTGATCACGCAGGTGCGTTTTGTTCCGGGACTACCCATAGTGGGGTAGTTCCTTTACTTTCCTAGTATGAGGGAACTAGTACCATGCTAGGTATCGGTTTATGATGAGTATGATATAGATATGCCGGTTACGGCCTTCAGGTTTACGAGTTGGATATGATCCTTATGGATCCCTTGGGTCTAGGTGTGACCCCTTTGTGTGATAGGAGTTTGATATATGTATGTATGCCTTGTATAGGCCGTGTTGTCCTCCAGTTTGGAGTGGACCAGTTGGAGAGTTGATCGTAGTTGAGTTACTCCTGAGATTGAGGTAAGTCCATAGGACTTACTTAGCTGCCATCCTTATATTGGATGTGTGCTTGAGTGGTGTTTGTTATATGCTTTATAGCATGATTTATGATGGTCACTGACCTATGTTATACTGACCGCCCATTGTAGTGGTTGTGACAACTTACCGTTCATCCCGTAGTGGAGTCTGGGAAGTTCTCTGTAAGCTAGTTAGTTCCGGTATACGGGTAGGGCACCTACCACTCCATATGGTATACGGGAAAGTGCGTTGATACCACTCCAACTAGCTATTGCACGCAGAGGCGATGATTATATTCATTCCTCGTGTCACGTATTTTCATATACTGATTTATATACTCTTGAGTGATTAACGTTATAAAGATAATAAACCGGGTAAATGTGTGATATCAGGATGAGGTGTTAATATTATTGATATGTGATTGTGCTCTAGCATCTTCTTATATATGTGTATGGTTAGCTAACGGTTTTATACCGTGTTGAAGATCCTTTGCAGGTTATGAGAGCTGCAGAGTGATCTAGAGGGGTGATTTGTTGAGGGTTCCGTATACTGGGCGTTATCGTGGGATTTTGTTTTATCATTATTGTACGGATTTCTGTTTGACTTTGTACTCAACAATACCTTGTATCACCTTTTTGATATGTATATATATATCAGTTTTATGTTCTGTTTTAATCTTTTGGTGTCTTGTTGTAAGATTCAGTGAGATTGTTGTCAGGCTAGGGTAAGGATCCATTGTGAGATCCTAACCTAGTAGCACCTCGAGTCCTACCGATTTGGGTGTTACAGTGTTATTTTGAGTTAATCTAAAATAATCATGGATGAAAATTGTCCTCCTTCACGTGCATGCATGCTCCTCTTGGATGTCCCCATGTGTCTTCCTATGAATCGTGACCGGATTGTTTGACTTTGGAAATTTGACTCGAAACTTGGACATTTTACCCTGGATGGTTTCCATTTTGAGTTAATCTAAAATAATCATGGATGAAAATTGTCCTCCTTCACGTGCATGCATGCTCCTCTTGGATGTCCCCATGTGTCTTCCTATGAATCGTGTTTGACCGGATTGTTTTGACTCGAAACTTGGACATTTTACCCTGGATGGTTTCCATTTCCTTGAGAAGATCCTTGCTCTCTTCAATGCTCTCCTTCTCCTTTGGAGTGATCTTCCTTATTATAACTCTTCTCTGCATGGTACTAATTCCATGGATGGTCCCTCATCATTCCCCATTCTTTGAAAGGGTTCGACCACGAATCCGGGTCTTCTCTATTCAAGCTAGCGTGTCCATTGTCATGTCTAGAGGCTACATACACGAAATAATGCCAAAAAATCAACAAGTATATAAACATCATAAACTCTTAATCAAGTACTCAAAACTAGGTGTAATAAGGACTTACCTTAATTTCTTCACTTGTGCTCCAAGGTAATGTTTCTCATAAGGATGTTGCAGGATAAA
>NCTC01004241.1:0-12268 GCA_002319775.1 Fagopyrum tataricum | reverse complement strand
CAAACGGAATTTCTCTTAAATCAATTTATATGGACTTATTGACCTATATAAATCGATAGGTTTATCCTTTTAAAAAAAAATATAGATACAGTAAACATTTGTACATGATTAAAGAAATTTATCTTTAACAAAATTGTAATTTTGTGGGAATTTTATATTCCTTTTGTTGTAATATTTTTAAATATATCTAAAAAATTTAATTTATAAATTAGATTTTAATATATCTAACAGAGTTTAAGTAAAAAAAATAATATTATATTTACATATAAATTATTGTACATACATATTATTTTCATAACTCATGGTTTTATTTGAAATAATAGATTTATTTGAAATATTATCATTCGGTAATTTTATAATTGAATAATACTCATTAACTCATGGTTAATTTATTTTAAATAAATATTAGTGATGCTTTTTTTACTATTATTAAAAATAATATTTATATATCTTAGTATCAAAAATTATAATCCTAGTTAAAATACTAAAAATATAATTGAAGTAAATTTATGTATATTAAACCACTGAGAGGTTAGTATAAATAATTATGAGTTAAATGGGTTATAAATGCACTTATTTTAACTAGGGTACAAGGTATGTAGGTATTTTTTTAAGAGTTAAATGGGCTATAAATGCACTTATTTTAGTATTGGTATAAAGTATGTAAGTTGATTAATTAGTGGAACTAATTGTGTAGGTATAAATAGGTTTTTTTTTTGTTTTTTTTCACTCTTCTCTCTCCCCGCTCCTTACTCTTCTCTCTCGTGAGAACCCTACTGGCGATTTCTACTCACCAGGTTCGTCTCCTTCGCTCCTCTTCTTTCTTCTTCTCTGATTTCTTCTTCTTCTTCGTTCTAATTACGTGATTCACACTACTGTCTTCTACCTGTTTCAGTTTCTTCATCTTCTATTTTGCGATTTCCTCTCTTCATCTTCGTTTTGACGATTAAGTTACTTCATCTTCGATTCAGTCAACGATTAAGGTTAGTTTTACTCTTCTATTATGGTTTATGTCGTTATTTTTGGTTTTATTGTTTATGCTAAGTTTTTGCTTTGTTCTCTGTCGTCATTTCTCTTCACACTGTCCCCGTTCTTCCATTTTTTGATCTATCCTCAACCTAAGTCATCAATTTCATGTCGTTGTTTTTCTTCCTAACACTATGCTGGACCTGCTTGTGAATAAATTAAACACACAACCTAGGGTTTGTTCCTAACACTTAATTGAGGACTCTTCACTTCTTTTATTACGTCTTCACACTAACTGAGGACTATAGTCTTGGGTAATATGTTTGAATTTCTCTTCACACTGTCCCGTGCATTTTTGGTTCCTAACTCTAACTGAGGACAATAGTCTTGGGTAATAGGTTTGAATTTCTATTCACAATGTCCCATGCATTTTTGGTTCTAACACTAACTGATGACAATAGGCTTGGGTAATAGGTTTTAATTTCTCTTCACACTATCCCGTCCATTTTTGGTTCCTAATACTAACTTAGGACAATAGTCTTGTGTAATAGGTCTTAATTTATCTTCATATTGTCCCCTGCATTTTTGGTTCCTAATACTAACTGAGGACAATAGTCTTGTGTAATAGGTTTTAATTTCTCTTCACACTGTCCATTTTTGGTTCCTAATACTAACTGAGGACAATAAATATGTTTGTCTATCACATAATTATGTCTTATATGGTGTTTTCTTTAATGTACCTACCTTTGAATGTGTATTATTGTCTTTTTCTTTTTCTTGTTCTGTTTGTAATAGTCTTTTTTATTATTATTGGTTTTTCTCTGTTTTGTAATAGGCTTATGTTTTCTTATATGTTCTCAGGTACTATAATGTCTACTACAGATCAAGCATCTCTTCAAGATGAACCTGACAATTCAAAATCTGTAAGTCCTTTTATGTACTTGTTTCTGTTCAATATTTGTTGTGGAGCAGCTGGCTAACATCAATACAAATGAATACTTCTTTTACAATAGCTGCTTATAGATAGTTTGCAATTTATATATTGTTGTTTATGAATTTGTATATTTCCTTATACTTATTTCAGTTGCAGTTAAGCACATCCAAACCAAGCAGTTCAAAATCCTTTCAAGTGAGTACTTTCTGTACTCTCTATCTCTCATTTATTACCCAAATTAATTACTAATATTGTTTTTGTTTTTTGAAGTTTAATTATAGATTTACCGAGACCCCAGCTATTGAGAATTCCCGAATCAACAACTTTTCTCGAATGTCGTTGATTCCATTTCTATTAGAAGGGTTGTCACCTCGTGACAAAATCATTTTCTCACATGGCATCTTTCAAGACATAATCAAAATGGGAGATAAGCTTCGAACTTCTAACAAGCTTATTCATTTTCTACTTCTTCGTCAAGTTGTTACCAACAGAAAAAAATCTATGTGGTTTGGAATTGGTAACAAACTTTTACTATTTGGAATTATTGAGTTTGCTATCTTTAAGTCTAGAATCTATACACACATTGATCCGACTGCTAAAATACTTACTTTAAAGTATCACTCACGTACCCAATCTAGGAAAGCTTTTGGGTATGGTGATATTAAGGCTGTTGTTTCTTCATTGGATGATGATAGTATAAAATTCTTTTGAGTTTAGTGAACAGAAATGATGACATGGATTGGTGGGATGATGAGTGTATAGATTCTAGACTTAAAGATTTATTTGAGTTGGGGCTTGGATGCTTGTTCTGTTCAAAATTTGTAATGCAATCAGTGAAGATGTCCAGAAACAAAGGTTTGTACAATTTCATATATTTAATTTATCTTATTTTCAATTCACTTAATTTTCTCATTTTTTGACAGTTCTAAACAAATCAAAGTTTCGGTTGAACAAGAATCTGATGGGGATGATTTTTGTTAATCCCCTAAGAAACTTGTTGTTTCTAAACTTGTTCCCCAAAAACCAGCTGACAAGAAGAAGAAGAAGACGACGAATAAGACAAAGAAGACGGCATTCCAGGAGGCTGATATGTCCGCTCCTGCATCTCCTTCTTCACGGTAAATTTTATATTCTTAGTTATTCTGTTGATTTTGGTTATAGTTATTACATTAAATGTTTTGTAATATGTTTTTAGTTACCCCAATCAGGTCTAAGACCAAGGCGCTTGCTAATTTCATTTGTTGAACCTGTTGAGCCTTCGGAACCTTCCGAGCCTGCTGCGAAGAAGGAATCGAAAAAAAGGAAGGTTGTTTCTCCTTCTTCACGGTAATAGTTCATAAGGTTTGGGTAAAAGGTTGGGTAATACAGATTGCTAACAAAGTTGTATTTTTTCTGATTTTGTAGTTACCCCAAAAGGTCTAAGGGTAAGGCTCCCCATATTGCCTCAGTTGCTGATGATCAGGAGCCTGTTGATCCTGCAATTGGCACAATTGGTGGTGATGATGCTACGTGAGTATATATTTTACTCAGTATTTTTTATCTTTTTTACAAGTGTAATGTAATAAAAAAAATTATTCTTCACTGCAGTGTTGGGACTACACCATCTTGGGTAACATTAATTCTTGATCAACTGAATGAAGTGAAGAAATGTGCAGCTTTAGTTGGATGAACAACTTCAACTTCAAGGGAATACACTTGAAGACTTAGTTTCTTACTCTAGAGATTTAGGTGTTCTCTATGTTGATACTGAAATATTCTCGTCTAGTAATCGTACTGTTAACAAACTTAAGTCCTGGATTGAATCAAAAAATGTAATTAAAACAGCTTCTACCGGGGATGCTTCTTCGTCTAAGCAACCCGACCATGCTGCAGTTGAAGTTGGAAATCTTGAGGACGAGGAAGACATGGAACCTCAAGCTGCAGCAGGTGAAGTGGCCAATGTTGAGGACGTGGAAAACAAGGAACCTCAATCCGCTGCAGTTGAAATTTGCAATGTAGAAGGCAGTGAAGGCAATGCCAATGTCAATATTGTTGATGTTGGAAAATATAAGGTATATACATATACTTGGGTAACACTATACTTTATGTACTTGTGTTATAATTCTGTTTTTTTTTTTATCTTTTTTAATTTGCAGGATATTGCTCCAGATGAACAACCAAAACTGAGGGTTAGTTTGCGTTTACGCAAAGAAAGCCAGTTCAAAAAGACCCCTTTTAGGAGCAAAGTTAAGTTGCCTAAGGTTCCAAAACACAGCTTTCTCTCCACGACAGAACGTGAATCGTTGTACAAGTTCATTATGGTTTTATTTATACTTGAATTCTGTTTTTTGGTGTTATCCTTTTTCAGCAAATAGATGAGCTTATTATGCTTTTACGCAAAGTTGTGATCGAGTATCCCGAAATCTATGGCCGTGTTGCCATTTTAGGTTGTAACTGGGCAGATGCATGCAGCGAAATACGTTTTAAGGAATTTTCTGAGGTAGGTGCTGATGCCTACGAAAATTTTGGTGGGAAGCTGTATGATATATTAACAGGAGATCAACCGGCATTTTTCCGGAAGAATTTATACGATGTTGATGTCATCTATTCTCCATATCACATACTTGGTAACCACTGGGTTGCATTGGAGATCAACCTCCTTCATTGGTGCATTTATGTATGTGATTGTCAGCCCGGTCTGATCACCGATTCCAAGCTGCTTGATTTGTTAAAGCCTCTTTCTTGTATGTTGCCTGACAAGGCTTATTTCCTAAGGTCGTTATTATAAGCTTATCAAGTTAAATCCGAACTTAATACTAACCAATGTATATGATTAAGTAAGGGTCGAACTAAGGGAGTTGAACAAGTTTCTATTCAATTTTAGTTATTGATTTGGTAACAAAGGGGGGGGGGGGATTTGGATTGTTTAAAACAAGACAAAGACAATTATAATGTTGGTGAAAACAAGATTGATTTAAGAACTACACTAGGTAGGATCTTAGCATACATATAAATTGGTTGGTTCTTTTTAGAAGTATTCAATATTTGTTCTCATCTTGATCGTATTTATGCATTAAGCCAACCGGCATTAACACAACTTAACTAGTTTATTAATCCGTAAACCTACAAGATTAAACCACTAATTAGCATTCTACCAAAGATAAAGAGATACATAAAAGATAAACAACCCGTTAATCTTATTATGTAGTTAAATTCCTTTCCCTTAAATAATCACAACCAGCTTTTACCTAAGGGTTTGCTACTAGATTAAGGACCCGAACCCGGAATCAATTAATCCTAGCCTTTTGCATGCAATTATACAACTTAGGTGATCGAACTAAGTAGAAAATAAACATGCAAACTAAGTTAAATACAAGGAATATAACACAAAATATATTGAATAAAACTTCTATTTAAAAAGAACTTACAACCACTTTATAATGCAGCTTCAATCCACCCAATGTAGCCAAGGGAGTTTAGAAACTCATTACAAAGAACACTATGAATATAGAGGTTTTTGTGTGGAAAATGAGATGAAAATACCTATAGCCAAGGGCTCTATTTATACTACAAAATGCATTAAAAATGAGTAAAGAGGCTGTGCTAACAGCCACCATTAAGGGTGAATTAAAGTGGTTGCAGACAGCCACAATAATGTCCTTAAAGTCGTCGAAAACAGCCGAGTAAAAGCCTCTGACGCTAACCCGCACCCGCGGCCAAGGGCGCCGCGGGGGCGGTTTAGGCAAAAACGTTCCAACTTCTTCTTGTCCGCAGGGGCGGCTCGTCATACCCGCGGGGGCGGGTCCTTGAATGCTCCATGAAACGTCTGACTCTTTAACTTCGTAACGCTTCTGGTGAAAACCGCAGGGGCGGCCTAGAGTCACCGCGGGGGCGGTGACACTGGATCTTCGGCTTCACAAGGCCGCTGGCATGGCCGCAAGCAAGGGCGTTGGGGCGCCGTCTTCGCTTCGTCAGGCTGGGTCACCGCTTGGGCGGACAGGGTTGTCCGCGGGGGCGGTGACATGTCTTTTCTTGACCGCGGGCGAAGACGCTGGTTGCGGCTCTCGGCGATGGTCTTCATGGTTGTCACCGCAGGGGCGGCCTGGAGCGGCCGCGGGGGGCGGTGACAAGCTTGTCTTGGCCGCGGGCGTTGGCGCAGGCAGCGGCACTCATCTATGTTGTCACCGCGGGGGAGGACAGAGGATGCCGCGGGGGCGGTGACAAGTTGTTTTCAGTCGCTGGTGAAGCCGCTGGCTGCGGCGCTGGAAATGAGTGTCACCGCTGGGGCGGTGACACTGCTCCGCGGGGGCGGTGGGCACCAGAATCTGATCTTCTACGATTTTCTTCAACTCCTAAGTGTTGCTAATACCTTCTTTTGCTTCAATTTGAATCTTTTATCTGGATCACAGTATTAGCAACATAAACTGACTCAAAAACATAAAAACGACTCTAAAAGCTACCTAAAATGATAGTGATTCCATCACCTATCAAACTCCCCCATACTTAGACTCTTTACTCGTCCCGAGTAAACAACACATCAAACAATTTAGTTTACAAGCCTCACGAAGTATGGCGTAGTATAAAAGATGAGGAACAAAAGAGAAAAAATAACCAAAGAAAATGAGAAAAATAAGAAAAGAGAAGGAAATATGAGAAAATGTGAGAAAAACTACCATCCTTATTGCTCCAAGAGTGACCTACCCGGACATCCTCCTTATGACTCCCCTTCTTATGTCGCCAACGCCGGAAGGAGAACCTACACTCGGTATCGCTCATTTTGCCAAGGAGCCCTTTCGGGTTTTCACCTTGCCACTCTTCTTTTTTTCATTGATAATCTCACCAAAAGTCTCACCTCCCTCAAGTCCAATTTTGCACCAACCTAGAGTTGGTCGGACTACCTTCTTTTTACCTAAACCGCCCTTTCGGGTTTTCGGTTTATCCAAGGATTTCCTTGCCTTTTCTCAATTCTTTTGGATTTTTCTCTCTTTTTTTTTTGGAAATGAATTACAATGCTGAATTTAAATCAAATTCAAATGACTGGAAAAATCAAACAAACTCAAATAACATGTATGATAAATACCCTCCCCCATACTTGAAGAACGCTTTGCCCTCAAAGTGTGAAAATGAAAGCAAAGATAATAAATGGAGAAGGGCAAGAGGTGTGGCTCACTAGTGGGATGGTCCGGCTGGACCATCCGGACCGTGCTCCGGAGGATACGGGAAGTGGCTGAAAAAGTGCTCCTGACGCTGGTACAAGCCGTCAAGGCGGGCCTGCTGTGCGTCCATCCTCGCCGCGTAAGAGGTCTCAAAGTTGGCTTGCCAAGCCAACTGCTGAGCCTCCATCCTCCTCTCAAAATCTGTCTGCCACGCCTGCTGTTACTCGAGCATAGTCGTCTGGTAGCCGGTCTGCCACTGCTGATGCTGCGTGGTCAGAGCCGCCATCTGAGCGAGCAGGCTGGCGTGAGCGGGGTCATCCTCTGCCGCCGCGGTGGGCATCTCCTCATCGACGGACATGTGGTCCTCTTGTGGGACCCTACTAGAGCTCGCCGCGTGCCGCTCAATAATAGCGACCTGTGATCGCCTCGGGATGGTGGAGTCAGCGGCGATGTAGAGATCGGAGAGCTCATCTCCTAATGGTAGCGGCCGGGGAAGGTAGATGATGTGACTCCCATCTGAAAAAGATGACCAGAAGAGGTTTTCACCATCTCTCCTCAGGAGCTTGCACCGCCGAAGAAGGGCCTCGTCATAAAATGGATCGCCATCCCATCCTCTAGCTCGGACAAATCCATGACCTGCTTCGCAATAAGGGAGATGATCCCACCTCCTACAATGTCTCGCGGCTCATCCTTCCTAATCCGCCTCAAAGCGGAGAAGAAGAGGCTCATCCAATCTGGCACGATGTCACATGTCGCAACACAGGAGTAAAGCAAGTAAAGGTCCTTGAAGGCGACCTTGTTCTCCTCTTTGTGTCCACAGAAGACACACATGAGGATCTTGGACAGGAGCCTCAAAGAGGGGTGAGTGAGTTTGTTGTTGTACTCACCCCCCGTTCGAAAGTTAGAGCCGGTAGCCGCTTGCCAAAAGTCCACTAAATCTTGTGTAGGAGGTCCCTCCCACCATTGATCCGAAGGGTTCTTAGACACCCCAAAGGCCTCCTGTAACTGAGAGAGGTTGACTGTGTACTTCCTCTTGTTGAATTTAAAAGTGAGGCCGACACAGGCGTGGTCCTCTAACTCCGTGGTAAATGTAGCCACGAACTGTCTGGTCAGTTCGGGGTATGTTTTGGCACTCCTTTCAAGTAAATCCCCGATCCCAGCATGGTCGAGGAAAGATTTCATGCTTTCCAACATGCCCAATTGTTCCAAAGTCGGAATGTGCAAAAACCGAGTGGCAAAGACTTGCCGGTTTTGCACAATCTCATATCGAGCTTTCTCCCTATCAGTCATCTTATATTTTCGTGTGGCATCCATTATAATCACAATTCCAATTAAAAGAATTAGAATTTCACAAAGAAAAGGGAGTAGACGACCTTCTGTTTTTATCCGCATGGGCGGTGGAGCTGAGCCGCGGGGGCGGAGCGAGGGTGGCGCAGGAGCGGCGAGAACGAGGCGGCGTAGGGAAGGTGTGGCTGGGTGGCACTGGGGCGTGAGAGTGAGGGAGAGTGAGGGTGTTGAGAGAGGGAAATGTGAGGAGGAGTGAGAAAAGTGAGTGGGTTAGGGATTTAAAATCCCGATCCTATTTTTTTTTCTTTTCTGGGTTTTACCGCAGGGGCGGTGACAAGGGAAGTGGAGACGCAGGCCCAGCGCTGGGTGCGGCGCTGGGAGCGCTCGTTCAAGGAAAAACCGCGGGAGCGGGGGTCTGTCACCGCGGGGGCGGTGACAGCGTGGTGCTTCCGCTGGCAAGGCCGCTGGGGGCGGGCTTGGAGCGCTGGTTCACCGCGGGGGCGGTTTCCTTGACAGAACGTCAGAACCTCCTCTTCTCTTATTTTCTCGGGTTGCCTCCCGAGCAGCGCCTTTGTTTTACGTCGTTGGCTCGACGTAAGGCCTCTGATCATGCCTCAATGACCTCTCCCGGATCAATTGCTTGATATGGAGAGCTCGTTCCTTCGTTTCCGTTCATGATGCGAGCGTTTCTCTTCTCTCCAAAATCTTCTTTGCTCGTCTCAGTTGGAGGATTTCGCATTCCGTGCTGAGCCTCCTGCAAGATGGGAACAACAAGCTCGTGGCTTGGGTTTAGTAGAGTGGGCCCAATGGTCAATTTATCTTTTCCATTTGTTTTGTTGTAGTCATCTTGCAAATCCACTTTTAAAGCCATCTTCTCATGCTTTTCCTTATAATTAGCATTGTCATTATAGGAAGAATTTTCTATTGGCATATCATGAATGGAACACAAAGAAGGAGTACTAATGGGTTGTTCAAGAGATGCAAATAAATTGAATTCAATAACCTCATCATTAAACTCCATTGTAAGTTTTCCATCAACATAGTCAATTTTTGTTTTAGCCGTTATTAGAAAAGGTCTTCCTAACATGATGGTATGCATGCTATTTTTCATATCAATAACAAAGAAATCAGCCGGGAAGATTAACTTATCAATTTTTATAAGGACATCTTCAATTATGCCCTTAGGGTGGATATTAGATCCGTCAGCTAGTTGTACTATGGTCCGTGTTTCATGCAAAGATCCTAAGCCTAAAGATTTATAAATGGAAAGAGGCAGGACATTTATAGAAGCACCCAAATCAAGCATAGCTTTGTCAAAGCGAGTATCGCCTATGACACAAGGAACACTTACCATACCCGGATCGCTACGTTTTTCCGGCATTTGGGTTTGGAAAACGGCGGACACGTGCTCCCTCTCACTCCCCTTTTGTTTTCCCTTCATCTTCTGCTTCGTCTTGATGGTACAAAGTTCCTTCAAGAATCGAGCATACTTAGGCACACTTTTCACGAGTTTAAGGAGAGGAATATTGACCTCACACTTTGAGAAGGTCTCAAAGAGTTCTTTGTCCTCTATCACCCTTCTCTCCTTGAGGGCCTCGGGAAGGGTGCTGGTGGTTTTTCAACATAGAGGGGTGGGAAGTTTGGACGGACGTAAGGATCCTCCTCCACAGAACTTTCTGTGCTGTTGGCCGCAGGGGCGGTGGGGCTGAGCCGCGGGGGCGGGTCATCCAGCCGCAGGGGCGGTGAATTCAGCCGCGGGGGCGGGTTACCAACAGAAGGTTGATTAGCCGTCCCTAGTTCCTCATTCCTCTCGATGATCTTCCCACTCCTGAGGGTAATGGCACATAAGCTCTCCTTGGGGTTCACAACAGTCTGAGAAGGTAGATTCCCCGAGGTTCGGGCTTCGATCCTCGTAATTGCCTCCGCCATTTGCCCCACTTGCTTCTCAAGATTCTTGATGCTTGGACTCCGTGGTTGGACATGAGTAGCAAAATGTTTAGTTAAAACTTGTAGCATACTTTCAGTGGATGGGGACATACCTTGGCGGGGCTGCTGTTGTTGTCGGTTTTGTTGGTCCCTCCATTGCGAGTTTTGTTGATCACGCCAACCCGACATGTAATTTTGAGCATATGGGTTGTCCCGTTGGCGTTGCTGCTGTTGTCCATATCCTATGGCGTTCACCTCAGCCGCGGAGTCATCTTGGACTTGTGGGCACAAGTCCGTGGGGTGGAAAGGATCCGCACATACTCCACAAGCCTTGAGTTGTTGTGGAGTCCCCATCAAGGTAAGCCTTTTCACCATTTCCTTTAGCTCGGCAATCTCCGTGGATATCTCAAGTTGTCCGGGGTGTATAGCATGTACCCCTTTTTTGGTAGAAGTCCTACCAAAGTTTCTTGTTCCCTCCGCCAATTCCTGAATTTTGTCCAAAGCTAGCTCGGGGGTGGAGTTTAGAATGTTTCCTCCACAAGCGGCGTCCACGATCCTCCTCTCATTGTCTAGTAAGCCATTGTACAAGTACAAGACTAGATCTTGGGTAGAATACCCATGGAAAGGACAACTGGATCTCAATCTCGCGAAGCTTTCGAAGTACTCATAAAGAGTTTCGTCCGCCTCTTGCTCGATGTTGCTTATCGCCTTCTTCAAGCTATTGGCCTTCTTTGCGGGGAAGTACTTCTCCAAAAAGGCCTTGTGGAGGTTGTCCCATGAATCGATACTACCGGATGGAAGGTGGTAGTACCAATCATCCGCCGCATCCTTGAGGGTAAAGCCGAAAGCACGCATCTTGATTTGCTCTTCGGTCACGTTTGCCGGCTTCATGCTCATGCAAACGGTGTGGAATTTGCCAAGATGCTTTATTGGGTCTTCCCCACTTAGTCCATGGAAGGATGGGAGTAAGTGGATCAAGCCCGCTTGAGCTCGAAGTTGACTTACCGCAAGAGGGTGTTGAGTCAAATCTGGCTGCGTGAGTTGTCGGAGTGTTCGGTTCGCCATTTCTTCTTCGTTCCGACGTTGCCTTCTTTGCCGATTGTAGGTTCTCTCGATTTCTGGATCAAAAGAGGCAAATTCAAAGTTAGTAGCACGGGTTTGAACCATAAAAATGGTCCAAACCAAAAATCAATAATCAAAAGTACAATAAAAACTTAAATAAAACTCCCCGGCAACGGCGCCAAATTTGACAAGGCTTATTTCCTAAGGTCGTTATTATAAGCTTATCAAGTTAAATCCGAACTTAATACTAACCAATGTATAGTGATTAAGTAAGGGTCGAACCCAAGGGAGTTGAACAAGTTTCTATTCAATTTTAGTTATTGATTTGGTAACAAAAGGGGGGGGGGGAATTTGGATTGTTTAAAACAAGACAAAGACAATTATAATGTTGGTGAAAACAAGATTGATTAAGAACTACACTAGGTAGGATCTTAGCATACATATAAATTGGTTGGTTCTTTTTAGAAGTATTCAATATTTGTTCTCATCTTGATCGTATTTATGCATTAAGCCAACCGGCATTAACACAACTTAACTAGTTTATTAATCCGTAAACCTACAAGATTAAACCACTAATTAGCATTCTACCAAAGATAAAGAGATACATAAAAGATAAACAACCCGTTAATCTTATTATGTAGTTAAATTCCTTTCCCTTAAATAATCACAACCAGCTTTTACCTAAGGGTTTGCTACTAGATTAAGGACCCGAACCCGGAATCAATTAATCCTAGCCTTTTGCATGCAATTATACAACTTAGGTGATCAAACTAAGTAGAAAATAAACATGCAAACTAAGTTAAATACAAGGAATATAACACAAAATATATTGAATAAAACTTCTATTTAAAAAGAACTTACAACCACTTTATAATGCAGCTTCAATCCACCCAATGTAGCCAAGGGAGTTTAGAAACTCATTACAAAGAACACTATGAATATAGAGGTTTTTGTGTTG
>NCTC01004240.1:0-12307 GCA_002319775.1 Fagopyrum tataricum | reverse complement strand
AACGCAGCACTCTCGATCAAAACACGTCTCGTAACCACGTGGAACTCATAAACAAAAACGTCAACTATCGCTCTAATCCAAGTCTACGAATAAAATCACATCAAGACCTCGCAAGGTACACATATACTAATACGAACTCACATAACACGTCATGACATAAACACATAGCACAAACAAGGGAAGATCTCGGGACTAACCCGACGGTCCTATCGATGTCGCTAAATCTGCGTAAAACTCGGGATAGTTCCTCTTGATACTATCCTCCGTCTCCCATGTAGCCTCATCGGCTCTTCGCCTCGACCACTGCACTCTCAGCATCGGTATCTCCTTCGATCGAAGGCGCCTCGTACTCCGCTCTAAAACTGCTATCGGATGCTCTGCAAAAGTATGGTCCGGCTCGACCACTAGGTCCTCGTGGCTAATGATGTACCTCGGGTCGTGTATGTACTCTCTCAGCTGGGAGACATGAAATATCGGATGTATAACCTTCAACCACGGTGGCAGTGTTAACCGGTATGCCACCTCACCAACTCTCTCCAAGATCTCGAATGGACCGACATATCGGGGGCTTAACTTCCCCTTAATTCCGAATCGCCTGACGCCCCGCATCGGTGATACCCTCAACCACACCTGATCTCCTACCCTGAACTCGAGAGGTCTACGCCTCCTATCCGCATACTACCTCTGACGGCTCTGCGCGGCCAACATCCTCTCTCGGATCAAAGAAACTCTAGCCACGTCGTCTTGTACCTGATCTAGAGCTACAACGCTAGAACTCCCTGGCTCGTCCCAAAATAAGGGAGTACGGCATCTCCGTCCATACAATGCCTCATACGGTGCCATCCCAATCGACGCGTGCCAGCTGTTATTATATGAAAACTCGACCAACGGGAGATGGTCTAGCCATACCTGCCCCCTATCTAGTACGCAAGCTCGTAACATATCCTCTAAGGTCTAAATAGTCCTCTCAGACTGGCCGTCAGGTCTGTGGATGGTATGCGGTGGTGAAATGAAGACTCGAACCTAGGGCGGCGTGTACCTACTGCTAGAACCTCGAGGTAAAACGCCTGTCCCTGTCCGAGATGATGGTCCTCGGTACTCCATGTAATCTCACAATCTGACGGGTAAACTCCTCGGCTCAACGACTCACCGGCCACTTTTCCCATATAGTTATGAAACGCGCGGTCTTCGTCAACCGATCTACTACTACCCATATCGCGTCAAAGCTCCTACTCGGTCTCAGACCGGTAACGAAATCCATGGATATGTCCTCCCACTTCCACTACGGCACAGGCAGTGGGTGAAGCTCTCCTCCGTGTCTCTGGTGGTCGATCTTGACCTATTGGCAGGTCGCGCATCGGTACACAAATACGTCCCTGACGTCTCAATAGCCTGTCTGCTCCTGTGATAAACTGCGGTGCCTCTCCTCGGGACATCCTGTCCCGGATCCTCATCAAAATGGGACATCTCTCCTGCTTCTGCAGGATCTCTCCGGACAGGTCAGGTAGTACCTCTAACTCGGACAAACAACAGTCCGTACCCGGGAACCGGATATCCAACTCCAAACCTATCAAATCCCTCTGCAACTGTGGCTAAACCATAAGCCGAGCTATAGCCTCCTCTCGAGGTGTCCTCCTACTCAAAGCATTGGCGACTACGTTCGCCTTCCCCGGATGGTACAAAATCTCTAAGTCAAAGTCCTTAATCAACTACAACCATCTCCTTTGGCGGTTATTCAACTCCCGCTGAGTGAATATATACTTTAGACTCTTATGGTCTGTGAAGATCTGGCACGTAGCCCCGTACAAGTAGTGTCGCCAGATCTTCAAGGCATTAATCACGGCCGCTAGCTCAAGATCATGGGTAGGGTAATTCTCCTCGTACAGCTTCAGTTGCTGAGAAGCGTACGAAATAACCCTACCTCTCTGCATCGAAACGCACCCCAAGCCTAGCTTGGATGCGTCACTATACACTACAAAATCTTCTACGCCCTCAGGCTGGGCTAAAACAGGAGCGGAGGTCAACCTCCTCTTCAGCTCCTCGAAGCTGTGCTGACAAGGCTCGGACTAGACGAACCTGGTAGACTTCCTCAGCAAGGAAGTGAGCGGTCGTTCAATCACGGAGAAACCCTCAACAAAACGGCGGTAGTATCCCGCTAAGCCCAAGAAACTACACACCTCCTTGACTGTCCTAGGAGGCGGCAATGAGGAAACAAACTCTATCTTCACCGAGTCAACCATGACACCCTCGGCGGAAACGATATGACCCAGAAATGCCACCTCGGACATCAAAAACTCGCCCTTAGAGAGCTTAGCGTAAAGTTCTCTATCCTGGAGGACTCAAAGCACCATCCTCAGGTGTATCTCATGCTCCTCCCTACTCCGGGAGTAGACTAAGATGTCGTCTATAAACACTACCACGAGCTGGTCCAAGAAGCCGATGAAGATGCCGTTCATCAACTCCATGAAGACGGTGGGTGCATTCGTGAGCCCAAATGGCATCACGACAAACTCATAATGGCCGTATCTCGTCCTGAATGCCGTCTTCGGCACGTCCTCCTCTCTCACTCTCAGCTGGTGATATCCCGACCTCAACTCAATACGTGAAAACACGGAGGCTCCCTGCAACTAGTCCAACAAATCATCAATGTGCGGCAATGGGTACTTGTTCTTGATGGTGACTTTTGTTCAACTCCCGGTAATCAATGCATAGCCTCAAAGATCCGTCCTTCTTCTTGACGAAGAGGACCGGTGCACCCCAAGGGGAAATGCTCGGGCGTATGAAACCCCTCTCGGCTAACTCCTCGAGCTGCTTCTTCAGCTCCAACATCTCGATCGGCGCCATGCGGTATGGAGCCTTGGAGATCGGCCTTGTGCATGGCTCCAACTCAATAGCAAAATCAAAACTCCTCTGTGGTGGTTGCCTGGGTGGCTCCCCGAAAAAGTCCTCGAACTCGCATGCCACAAGAATCTCCTCCAGCGATGGTCCCGACTCCTCTTTCATGGCATAACACCAGAAGGCCTCGCATCCTTGCCCGATAAGTCTAGCATCTCGGACCGTGCTAATGTTTGTACCGGCCTTCCCGAGGTCCCAAACTCGGAAAATCACCTCGTGCCCCGCCTCCGTGGTAATCGTCACGGTCCTCCGGCTGATGTCTAAAACGGCTCGATGGCGGTCCATCCAATCCATCCCAAGAATGACTTCTTCATGCACTAAGTGCATGAAAAAGAAGTCGGCTAACCAATCTCGGTTTTCCAAACGAATGGGACAACCGCGTTCCTCTCGGGTACCACTAACCCTACCTCCATCGGGTAACCCTATAATAAAGGGTCTCCCCTCTACCGTAGCTAAGGACAACCTAGCTACACAATCATCGGATATAAAAGAGTGCGTAGCACCCATATCAAATAAAACTCGGACAGAAAAGCCGTGAATCTGAATGGTACCTGGGGCTGCCGGCGCCGGAGGATCAACGACACTCCTCAACTCAAATACCCTGGCCTATGTGCCTTTGGTCTCCTAGGTACCTCTACCACGGCCTCTACCTCGGCCATGTCCCTGAGCTGATCCCTGAGTACGGGCTTGAACCTGACCCTGACCCCTCTGCTGAGAGCCCTGTGACTGATACTGTGGCGGCCTCTGACTGCCCCCTGCTACACCAACAGGCGAGGAACCCTGCTGCGACTGTGACTTGCCTTGACGGAAAAAAGAGGCTCGGTGACCCACTTGACCACAAGTGAAACAAGCCACGGACGGCTTCCTACATGCATTCCTCATGTGTCCAAACTCTCCACAACTGTAGCACTGACGTCCCCCGTCTGATGCCTACCTCGACGTCTGAGGACCGGAACGTCCCGGAGTCTGGCTACGTCCCTGACCCGCTACTCTGGCCCCTGAACTAGCTGGTATTGTCCTCTGTCTCTTCTCCGGTCCTCCGGACTGTGCTGCCCTCCTAGACCCAGGGCAGTGTCTCTCATAGGCCGAAACTCGGTCCTGGTACTTCGCTAGTGAGTCACAACGAAATCCCGCAAGGTAAGCACGGGTGGACTCCCTCAGTCTCTTGGAAAAGAGATAGACATGATGTTCTGCTGGAGGTGTGGCGGGTCCCAACAAGGCTAACTCCGCCCGAAATCGTCTAATCGCCTCAATGACTGGGACGTCCTCGAATCTTGCCTCCAAGAAATCCTGGACTTTGTATCTCCTTAGTGAATCCGAGTAAAAGGTCTCCCTAACGAGGCTCAGCAGCTAATCCATCCTGGTCACACCTCCTCTAACTGTCCTCCACCAATACTGGCATGCTCTCGAAATAAAGTCTGGACTTTCTCAACCTGCCTCTCCTCTGGGCAACGGATCACCTCTAAAGCTGACTCCACATGCCCAATCCAGTGCTCGACCTCTAACCCTACCTTCCCGTCGAAGTAGGGTACATGCTGCTGGTTGAAAGCCTTCAACCATGAATCAGGTCTCGGAGACCTCAGCTCGTCTCTCGCCCTAACAACATCCATAACCGGCTCGGGTGCAACTACTGCTGGTGCAACTATCTCTGGTGCAACCCTATTCTGAGTCACCCTTTGCGAGACCTCAACTGATCTCCCAGGTGCAGGTGCAGGCACCGGTGGTGCGGGAGGTGGTGCTCCAGTCCTAAACGCCTCCTCAACTCGTCGTACGAAGTCCCTAAACACGGTAGCTCCAACGGACGCTCCCCCGGTCCTGGCAGATGGAGAACCCGGCGCCCCGGACCTCACAACGGTCCTATCCCTAGCCTCGGGAACGATGCTCTCTGCGACGTCCTCTACGGGAACCTCAACTGCTGGTGCATCCACAACTGGCAGCTCCGCAATGGGGATACATCCCCGGCCTCTACCTCTCGCACCTGGAGGTCTTCCTACACGTCCCCGCCCTCTCGGGACGGTAGGGGGAAGTGGGGGTCTACCCCTGGCGGGTTCTACGTAAGCGGTAGCTCTCGTACGTGCCATCTGATAGCGTATGATATTTACTTATGTATAAATACGTAGGTACTACTTATGATCTCGGTATGATAAAACTTTTAAAAGCGTAAAGGTGATCACAATATACATCCAAGGAATACAAGTCCAAAACATCATACGGCCACATATATAGCTAGGTACATACAAATCCACAAACATCCTAAGGTCATATATATATATATATAACTATGAATAATATATATACATACTTCTAATCCAGAGATCTATGTCGCCGAGGTTTGCGGAAGGAGTGGTGGTCCCGTAAATTCTAACCCAAACCCGACTCATGCACATGATTTTGAAAACGAAAAGTCATAACCCGTGTGGGTTCTGTTTATCCCTCATTCGGCCTTTAAAAAGATTGCGACTGCCATTGTTGTCAACCTAGGGCTCTGATACCACTTTTGTAACACACCAAATCCGCAAGACTCGGGATGCTATGGGTGAGACCTCACAATGGGTCCCAAACCTTAGCTTGACAACAATTTCACCGGGCCTTTCCAACAAGGCACAAATAAAGGCAAAACTCAAAAATCATTTATAATTTATGCGAGAGATTGAAAAGTAAAAGTACAAGATGGAAACTCAGTCGAGCCCTCAAAGCGACATAACTCCGATAAGGAAATCTAAACCGTACAACATAATCCAACATACAAAGACATATACCAAAAACGTCCCCGTCCTATAATGTACGGAGACCCCGGCTGTCCACTCCTCCACGTCACTCGGCGGCGTCCCTAGCCTGCAAGTCATCTACACAAACGGTTTAAAACCGTTAGCTCATATTCGAAGCATTAGAAAAGAGGTGAAGGCACATACACATACATCAACACAACATATACGTACTCCAAAACACACAAGTCCGGTTTATTATCTTTTTATTATTAAGTTGTATCCCGTTCTAATTCAACTTAGGTTTGTGACACGAGAACCACCGTGGTCTCGCCTCGGTCCCTACTTACTGGCAAGGAATTGTACTGATGCATCCGACCGTCTACCCGCATGGGCTAGTCGCCGAGAACCTCCTAGACTCTCGCAAGAGCTAGGCAGATGATGTCACCGCCCGTTATCATACACTTGGGCCAAAATAATATAAAGTCGGTGGTCCTATTTCCGGTTTAGTTGTTCACTCTAGTGATCTAAGCAAGATAACCTAACCCTCAAGCTAGGAATGCATCTTAGGGTCCAAGGTACTCACCACACTCTCAGCACATGGAAGCAACTTACAACAGTTTATAACCTCACATGATCTTAAACCTCAGCCAAGAAGGAACAAGCCAGCCTAGAGGGTCCATCATGCTCAACATACTCATAACCATCCACTACATCGAGCCTTAAGGGCTCCTAGGTTCACAACCACTAAGTGGCATCTCAAACTACTCTAGATCCATCCTAGGCATGCTAATAGCATGATACAACTACAAAACTAAGGAAGGAACGAAGAGGAAGGGAGAGGAGAAGCCTATTGTTGAAGAAAACGCAGCCGTTGAGTCAAGCTGGCGCCCCAGCGGAACATTTCTGCCGCCCCTGCGGACCCAAGAGCCGCCTTGGAGCTGCCCCCGCTTGATCTGGAGTCGCCCATGCGTGGTCTGGATCCGCCCCCGCGGCTGTGGTGAGCCGCCCCCGCGGTTTCACTGCATAAACTCGTCTTCTTCGTCTTCGACCGTGGATCCTTGGCTCCAATGTCCTCCTCTCCTTGATGGGTGTTCTCCAAACACCAACCAATGGTCTTAGACTCCTCTCCACGACCTAAACGAGCTAAGAACAAGCATATGCAAGGATTTGAGGAAAAAGCTTCTCAAGAGCTTCATCCATGATCATGGGTGAAGGAGGGAAGAAGAAAGAGTTAAGCAGCCAAGGAGGAGAAGGAAGGAAGAGGGAGAAGCTTACCACACCAGATCTGATCCTCCTCTACTGCAATCCATAACCAAGAGCTTCCATGGAGAAAGAAGAGCAAAGAGAGAGAAGAGAGGAAGAGATGAACCATCTCACGTGAAAGAGAAGAGAGGAGAGAGAGAGGGAGGGAACAAGAGCTGAAAAGTGGAGAGGGGATCAAAGGGTCAGCTGAACTCTTGACACCTCACCTCGGAACGAGGGGTCGGAATGACCTCTTGTTACCTCAGCTCGGAACGAAGGGTCGGAAAGCGGAAAAGGGAAAAACGACGAGTCGGCTCGGGATTTTAAATCCCGGCACTCGGCACCTCGTGCATGCGGGAAGATCTACAAAACACTCTAAGTCCAGAATAAAAATTCCGGATGTTACACAGTCGTCCCTTTCAAGAAAAATATTATTTAAGTAAAACTTGGACATAAAATCAAAATTCTTAAATATTCCTAAACTCGATATAATGCTTCCACTCATCGAGTTTAACTACGAAAAATCCAAGCACACATATTTAATTGATTTTGAAATATAAAATAAAGTCACATATAAAATAAAATAAATTTTAAAGAACTACGTATGATTTGATTCCGTTTGTTTATACGGATACGCAGAAATTTTGATACAAAAAAAAAATACGTATTAATTAAATTTAATCGGAAAATATATATTTGACTTTTATATGATATTAAAGTCATGAAACAAAATCTAAATATTTATCTCAAGAACTACGAGCGACTTGATTCCTGAAAAGGATACGTAGGAAATTTGTTACGAATAAACTAATGAACAAATTCAGTCACAAAAAATAAAACCAAATAAAATAAAATAACCCATCACTTTTCTTGATCATGCACATGATAGCGGGTTAAAAATAAGCAACCCTTCCTAGAAGGTGGATTTTATTTCATCATTTCATGCATGGTTGAGAAATATAAATCCATGCAAATGATAGTTGAATCATCGTCTAGACAACCCTTCCTAGAAGGTGGATTTTGACTTTGATTCTTTGATGCATGAAAACACCACACTAAACTACGAAAGGTTTGATCCTCTTTAAAAAGATAAGTAGGCAACCCGTCAAAAACCGGGTGCAACCCAAATCACCAAAACCACCAAAATATCGGTATTTGTATCACTTAGAATCAAAAGGTCAAAAGAGAGTGTCATACTCAAATAAAAATAAATAAAGAAAATGTGTTTTCTAAATTTGTGCTCAAATAAAAAACATAAAATGTGTTTTATAAATTTGTGTACATTTTTACTAAACACTAGGCTCGACTCGAACGACGAAGGAGGCCGTTACAATAACCTCGGCCAGTGGAGGCGATTACAAGAAAGATTCCTTTTGGTTATGACAATCTATGCCGATTATAGCCTATATAATGGGCTTAGATCTTTGTAATAGATACCAATTCACTACCATTCCATCCCACAAACATTTTGGATCAGAGCTTTGCTCCATAGGATTGTTTTTGAATTCAAAGTTTGTTCTTGAAGTTCTTGCCGAGTTGGCCGAGTTGAATCGACTTGGATAATTGCAACCCCCAAAACTTTGTTATGGTAACTCCGTTTCTCTTGATTATTTCAGTGTTGTTCGTCATTTCTACTCTTCTTTGACTTCATGGGTTCAATTTTTTAAAATTTTGAGATGTTTGATTTTTCGCTTGCCATGAGTGAGTAGAACTTTATTAGGGATTGGGGTGAAATCCAAATCCAAAGCTATGTAATGTTGATATGTTGTTGATGCATGAGCATATCCAGACATAACCTGATTGGAGATCATGATCATAAAAACTAGGAGGCATGGAGTGTTGATCACTCTAAGGAGGAGGAGAGGAAGGATTAAACACATTTCTATGAGAGAAAAGAAAGCCAAGTCCAGAAATGGAATGAAGTCCATTTCTAGAAGAGACTCGAGAGCCGAATAGGTGAGATGCCTATTCAAACCCTGGACGGGTGAGATGCTCGTCCAACCCTAGCTTGGAGCTTTGAGAGAGCCGTCATCTTGGTGAGACTCTAAGATTGATCTCTCTTCGATCTTCAAACAACTTCGCATGCTTTTGAGGTTAATCGTTCTTCCTCTTGAGTATTCGATTACAGCGGACGAGTTGAATTGCGACTAGGAGTTCGTCCAGACTATCCAGCTACGATCCATCCCAACCATCGGATCATTCACCGTTATCCACATTTTCTACTCCATCTCTACGTCTCCCATCATCTACTTCTCTCTTTGTTTTGGTGTTGAAAGATCGGGAAACCCTAGCGGCTTATCCCCGCATCAAATTGGTATCAGAGCTAAGGTTCATCAACACCAACCCGCCGTAAAAAATCGAAGCTTTCAAGACTCGTCGAGAAGCCTCAACCAAAAACAAGCGATTGGGAGCAGAAAAGCTACGGTTAGTACATCTATTCACGCTAGACACTCTGCTTTTTCACAATCTAAATCATTATCTTGAAAAAGATTAATTGTGGCCTGAATTATCTCACAATAACTTAGCCAAAGTTTCAATCTTTTACTTGCCAAAACCCACGGTTCATCTTGTGAAAACCTATTCGGGCTAATTGGGGAAAACCAACGAAGACGATCTTTTAGCCACGGTCACTTTTGAACCACCGCCCCCTAACCTCGCAGCAGCCGCTGCCCTATCAAAAAAAAAAACCTTTTCGCCGATCTCGGCATCCCCATCTCGGTCAGCTTCGACCGAGATCCTATCCTGCGCCACCCGGCCTCACGCCAGCGCCGCCCAAACCCTCCGCAACACCGCCACAGCCACCACCACCTCAGAAATCTCAAACGTGGTGCAGCACCGGACCACCACCGGAAAAACTGTTTTCGTTGCCGGAGCCACCCACGCCGCCACCGGACCACCCACTCCACCAGACCGGCCGGCGCTTGTGCGCCTCCCTCTCCCTGAGCCCAACCCCACCGGAATCACCTCCAACCACCACCCACAACTCCGGGAAACCCTCCGACAACCACCAGTCGTACACCATGTACCTTTGCCTACTCCCGCGGGTCTAAACGCCGGACCATCTGGACCCACGGTGCCGAACCACCACAAACTGACCGTGAATTCCATACGGTTCAACGCCACCGCCCCAACCCATTCCGCCACCTACACCGGCGCCGAATCTCAAACGTGTGCAGCAGCCCCAATTCTGCCGCGAGCAGAACTGAAAGTCTTGGTCCCGGCTGAATGCTGATTCCGACCCGAGTCCCGAACAGCCGAGATCCGTCGTTTCCGGCGCCGATCTACCACCACTGGAACACCACAACACCACCAGCCCGGGAGCAGCCGTCTTGCCCCGTACGAACTCTTTTAGGGTTTCGGCAAGATAGAAAGAAAAAGGGAAAGAAAGGAAAGGAGCGGAATTTGAACACCTTTTAGCCTTTTTGGTTTCAGGGAAACTATTTTCTCCATCTTATCCTTTTGGGTTCCCTACAGGGCGCTATTCAAATCCCTTTTGTCCATTTGAACCCTACATCCTTTTTATTCCCGGGCTACATATAAATTTATTCAAGGTAATTGCTTTTAATGAGAAATTGCAAACGAGTTTAGTTTGCCTTGAGTAATGTCCATGACAGGAAAAGGAGTAAACTATAGGGTTCCTAAACCCATTGAGCTTAAAGAGGGATGTGTGAGCATCACGGATGTGTACGATAAATTTGATCGGATGCTCACAAAAAAGGAAAGATGGCTACTAGCGCAGGACAAAAGAGAATGCCGAGCAAGAACGTCAACGGAGTAATCCTAAACCTTCTTTTGAATCCAGACCATGATTATCGAAATGCTTTGAAGATTGAATACATGAAGCAGATTAGCATCTTGTTTCAAACTAGATGTCTAGTTAAAGGCAGGACTGTTAAGACAATTATCAACAAGGAAAGTCCTCACAATCTTGTTAGCAATGAGATGGTCGAGAAGCTGCATTTGTCTACCTTAAACCATCCCAAACCATATAGGTTATTTGGCCTAGATGATCGGGGTTAGTCAAAGTAGGCAGGCAAGTTGAGGTCCACTTCGAGATTGGAGCTTAAAGGATACTATCTTATGTGATGTTGTTCCTATGCCTCAATGTCATATCTTATTTGGTTCTCCATGGATTTCATGAGAGAAAAGTGGAAGCATACAAGATCACAAACAATTTGCTCTTACATTTAGAGGAAAGCGCTTGGTCCTTAGACCCATGACTACAACGATCTTGCAAAGATGGAAGAGCAAAAACGACGTCAGGTGAAGGAAGAGGAAGCACGAAATCAAGAAAGGGAGCAAGTACTTCAATCCGTGTTTATTTCATCTCCTACAACACCTACAATAGATAGTCCATCTTCACCGTCCTCAACACAAGAAGAAAAGGAGCAATTTAAGGACGAGCAAGAAGAAGAGACAAGACCCAAGATCATGGAAGAAGAGATGAGGAGCAGGAAAGAGGAGCAATCAAATCGAGTGTTGGCCCTATATTTCATCTCTTACGACGTGGATGCCATCCGGGATTGACAACAAGGATTCGTGGACGAATCCTTTTCAAGAAAGGGAGGTTGATGCAGGAGCATCTAAAGACCTAGCCCGAGTCGAGATCATCATCATGGAAGCTAGGAAGCATGGAGAGCATCATTCTAAGGACAGGAAAAGGGAGATCATATGCATGGGAGAGAACCAATGAAGATAAGAATGCATATGAAGCACGAAGGAGAAGCTGGTCTAGAGATGCAAGGAGAAGGCCGATATTCATTGGGGAGAGACGTAGCCGTACACGTGCATACAAGAGCACGTATGCATGGGCAAGGAGGAGAGCTCGAATGGATCATCATGGCTGCGTGGATCAAAAGGAGTTGGACGTTTTTAATAGTTCTAGTTGGGCTTATTTTATTGTTAAATAAGGCCTTAATTAGATCTATTAATTTCAGCCAATTAGCTATATTATTTTCAGCCCATATTTACATTTTAATTTGGGTTTTATTTTATTGTTTTTATTTATGTTTCTAGAAGGTCAATTATCTCCTAAAGATTTGACCTTATCCGTTGTTAGAAGATCTTATCTCTTAAAGATTCGATCTTATCTTTTCGCATGTTATTTTATTTCTTTTATTCTTTCCGGCTCGATCTTGGATCAAGCCCGCAGCCGTTGTACTCATGAAGGACGTCCCCCTCTGCCTATATAAGGCATCTGGGTCACTTTTACAGTCAGACTTGAATAACCCAATTTTGAATACGTTTCGTATTTCTCTCTCGTGAGACTCGAGAGCCGAATAGGTGAGATGCCTATTCAAACCCTGGACGGGTGAGATGCTCGTCCAACCCTAGTTTGGAGCTTGAGAGAGCCGTCATCTTGGTGAGACTCTAAGATTGATCTCTTTCGATCTTCAACGACTTCGCATGCTTTTGAGGTTAATCGTTCTTCCTCTTGAGTATTCGATTATAGCGGACGAGTT
>NCTC01004239.1:0-12329 GCA_002319775.1 Fagopyrum tataricum | reverse complement strand
CAATGTGTCAAAAGGCCTTCTTGCATTCCTCATCTACTATGAAAGTGGCATCCTTCTTCAAAAGTTCACACAACGGTGCGGAGATCTTGAGAAATCCTTGATGAACGCCGGTAAAACCCTGCATGACCTAAAAAGGATCGGATTTCACGCACATTAGTAGGATAAGGTAAAGTTTGGATAACATCAATTTTAGCTTTGTCTACTTCTATTCCTTTAGATGAGATTATGTGGCCTAGTACAATTCCTTGCTCCACCATAAAATGACATTTTTCAGAATTGAGAACTAAGTTGGTTTCTACACATCTTTTAAGAAACAAGGTTTAAGTGTCCTAGACATGCATCAAAACTATTTCCATGAACGGTGAAATCATCCATAAAAATTTCAATAAAGTTTTCAATGTATTCAGAAAAATACTTATCATGCACCGTTGGAAGGTGCGGGAGCATTACATAGTCCAAATGGCATTCTACGGTACGCAAAAGTGCCAAAAGGACATGTAAAGGTTGTTTTTCTCTTGATCCTCCGGGGCTATGGCTATTTGAAAATAACCTGAATACCCATCTAAGAAACAGTAGTAAGGGTGTCCCGCAAGACGTTCAAGCATTTGATCGATAAATGGGAGAGGGAAGTGGTCCTTTCTAGTTACCGTGTTTCAACTTACGGTAGTCGATACAAACCCTCCATCCGGTTTGAGTCTTACTTGGCACCATTTCTCCATGTTGGTTCTCCACCATGGTGATTCCTCCCTTTTTCGGAACAACTTTGTGTTGACTAACCCATTTGCTATCCGAGATTGGAAAAATCATGTCCGCTTGAAGGAGCTTCAAAACTTCCTTTTTCACAACATCCATCATGGGCGGGTTGAGCCGCCTTTGAGGTTGCCTGAGGGTTTTGCATCTTCCTCAAGGAGGATCCGGTGCATGCAAGTGGAGGGACTAATCCCTTTTATGTCCGCTATAGTCCACCCAAGAGCCGTCTTGTGCTCTTTAAGCATTTCCACCAACTTCTCTTCTTGTTGAGGAGACAACTTGCTAGAAACAATTACGGGCAATGTGTCATTGTCTCCAAGGAATGCATATTTGAGATGTTGGGGGAAGTTCCTTTAGTTCTATCTCCGGGGCCTGCACAATTGAAGGAACAAGCTTCTCGCTTGAGGTTAGTAGAGTGGGCCCAATGGCCAAAGGTGTGATGGGGAGCCTTGTGTGGCTATCCACTTGGGCTAGAACATCTTGCATAGTAGAGGTCAAAACATATTCCGATTTATGAGCATCAATGTCATTTTCAATTATACTTTTTAGTTCATCAAAATCGGAAATGTTAAACACATCTTGCACAATTGGTTCAATTATGTCAATAGAGCATAAAGAATGGTCATCAATGGGGTGTTTCATGGCATCATATATGTTAAATTCAATAATCTCACCATCAAATTCCATGCTCAATTTTCCACTTACATAATCTATTTTTGTTCTAGCCGTTTTCAAGAAAGGTCTTCCTAACAAAATGGGTGCAGCATGCGTATCATGTTCCATGTCTAAAACAAAGAAATCTGCCGGAAAAATCAAGTTGTCAACCATTACAAAAACATCTTCAATTATTCCTTTAGGATACACATTAGACCTATCGGCTAATTGGACGACAATTCGAGTTTCATTCAGTGGTCCAAGACCAAGTGATTGATAGATAGAATAAGGAAGCACGTTTATCGATGCACCTAAGTCTAGCATGGCTTTATCGAAACGAGTTTCACCTATGACACAAGGGATACTTACCATGCCGGGATCACTACATTTCTTGGGCATCCGTCGTTGGAAAATCGCAGAGACATGCTCACTTACTTGGACCTTTTGTTTCCCCTTCAGTTTTTGGTTTCTCTTGACCGTGCATAGCTCCTTCAAGAACCGAGCATACTTAGGAATGCTTTTCACAAGTTTTAGAAGAGGGATATTTACCTCGCATTTTGAGAAAGTATCAAAAAGATCCTTATCCTCAATCACCCTTCGCTCCCTGAGTGCTTCCGGAAAGGGGGCGCCGTGGTTTCTCAGCATATAATGGTGGGAAATTTGGACGGATGTAAGAATCCTCCTCCAAAGAACTCTCTGACGTCTTAACCGCAGGGGCGGTGTCATCCAGCCGCAGGGGCGGGTTCTCCATCCGCGGGGGCGGGTTATCCAGCCGCAGGGGCGGATTAGCGTCAGAGGACGCTTCCTTTGGAACCAAAGCTGTCTTTGGCTGTACTTGCCTTCCGCTTCTTAATGTTAGAGCACTAACATTCTCCTTGGGGTTCACGACGGTCTGGGAAGGCAGGTTCCCCGAGGATCGAGCTTCGATCCTTGTGATGGCTTCCGCCATTTGTCCAACCTGTTTCTCAAGATTCTTGATGCTAGATTCTGTGGTTTGGACATGAGTAGCAAAGTGTTTAGTCAAAACATGTAACATATCATCAGTGGATTGGGACTTACCTTGGCGAGGCTGCTGTTGTTGTTGGTTTTGTTGGTCCCCCACGATAGTTTTGTTGATCACGCCAACCCGGCATGTAATTTTGAGCATATGGGTTGTCCCGTTGTCGTTGCTGCTGTTGTCCATACCCGATAGCATTCACCTCGGCTGCTTCATCTTGAACTTGTGGGCACAAGTCCGTGGGATGGAAGGATCGGCACATACTCCACAAGCCTTGAGTTGTTGTGGAGTTCCCATCAAGGTGAGCCTCTTCACCATTTCTTTTAGCTCGGCAATCTCCGTGGATATCTCAGGTTGGCCGGGTGTATAGCATGTACCCCCTTTTTTGGTAGAAGTCCTACCAAAGTTTCTTGTTCCCTCCGCCAATTCCTGAATTTTGTCCAAAGCTAGCTCGGGGGTGGAGTTTAGAATGTTTCCTCCACAAGCGGCGTCCACGATCCTCCTCTCATTGTCTAGTAAGCCATTGTACAAGTACAAGACTAGATCTTGGGTAGAATACCCATGGAAAGGACAGCTGGATCTCAATCTCGCGAAGCGTTCGAAGTACTCATAAAGAGTTTCGTCCGCCTCTTGCTCGATGTTGCTTATCGCCTTCTTCAAGCTATTGGCCTTCTTTGCGGGGAAGTACTTCTCCAAAAAGGCCTTGTGGAGGTTGTCCCATGAATCGATACTACCGGATGGAAGGTGATAGTACCAATCCTCCGCCGCATCCTTGAGGGTAAAGCCGAAAGCACGCATCTTGATTTGCTCTTCGGTCACGTTTGGCCGGCTTCATGCTCATGCAAACGGTGTGGAATTTGCCAAGATGCTTTATTGGGTCTCCCCACTTAGTCCATGGAAGGATGGGAGTAAGTGGATCAAGCCCGGCTTGAGCTCGAAGTTGACCCCTTCTCCAATTGCCGGTATGGTTACCGCAAGAGGGTGTTGAGTCAAATCTGGCTGCGTGAGTTGTCGGAGTGTTCGGTTCGCCATTTCTTCTTCGTTCCGACGTTGCCTTCTTTGCCGATTGTAGGTTCTCTCGATTTCTGGATCAAAAGAGGCAAATTCAAAGTTAGTAGCACGGGTTTGAACCATAAAAATGGTCCAAACCAATAATCAATAATCAAAAGTACAATAAAAACTTAAATAAAACTCCCCGGCAACGGCGCCAAATTTGACAAGGCTTATTTCCTAAGGTCGTTATTATAAGCTTATCAAGTTAAATCCGAAACTTAATACTAACCAATGTATAGTGATTAAGTAAGGGTCGAACCCAAGGGAGTTGAACAAGTTTCTATTCAATTTTAGTTATTGATTTGGTAACAAAAGGGGGGGGGGGGGAATTTGGATTGTTTAAAACAAGACAAAGACAATTATAATGTTGGTGAAAACAATATTGATTTAAGAACTACACTAGGTAGGATCTTAGCATACATATAAATTGGTTGGTTCTTTTTAGAAGTATTCAATATTTGTTCTCATCTTGATCGTATTTATGCATTAAGCCAACCGGCATTAACACAACTTAACTAGTTTATTAATCCGTAAACCTACAAGATTAAACCACTAATTAGCATTCTACCAAAGATAAAGAGATACATAAAAGATAAACAACCCGTTAATCTTATTATGTAGTTAAATTCCTTTCCCTTAAATAATCACAACCAGCTTTTACCTAAGGGTTTGCTACTAGATTAAGGACCCGAACCCGGAATCAATTAATCATAGCCTTTTGCATGCAATTATACAACTTAGGTGATCAACCTAGTAGAAAATAAACATGCAAACTAAGTTAAATACAAGGAATATAACACAAAATATATTGAATAAAACTTCTATTTAAAAAGAACTTACAACCACTTTATAATGCAGGCTTCAATCCACCCAATGTAGCCAAGGGAGTTTAGAAACTCATTACAAAGAACACTATGAATATAGAGGTTTTTGTGTGGAAAATGAGATGATAATACCTATAGCCAAGGGCTCTATTTATACTACAAAATGCATTAAAAAGGAGTAAAGAGGCTGTGCTAACAGCCACCATTAAGGGTGAATTAAAGTGGTTGCAGACAGCCACAATAATGTCCTTAAAGTCGTCGAAAACAGCCGAGTAAAAGCCTCTGACGCTAACCCGCACCCGCGGCCAATGGCGCCGCGGGGGCGGTTTAGGCAAAAACGTTCCAACTTCTTCTTGGCCGCGGGGGCGGCTCGTCATACCCGCGGGGGCGGGTCCTTGAATGCTCTTGAAACGTCTGACTCTTTAACTTCGTAACGCTTCTGGTGAGAATCCGCAGGGGCGGCCTAGAGTTACCGCGGGGGCGGTGACACTGGATCTTCGGCTTCACAAGGCCGCTGGCATGGCCGCAGGCAAGGGCGCTGGGGCGCCGTCTTCGCTTCGTCAGGCTGGGTCACCGCAGGGGCGGACAGGGTTGGCTGCGGGGGCGGTGACATGTCTCTTCATGGCCGCGGGCGAAGACGCGGCTGCGGCTCTTGGTGGTGGTCTTCATGGTTGACACCGCAGGTGCGGACTGGAGAGTCCGCGGGGGCGGTGACAGGCTTGTCTTGGCCGTGGGCGTTGACGCAGGCAGCGGCACTCATCTGTGTTGTCACCGTGGGGGCGGACAGAGGATGCCGCGGGGCGGTGTGCACCAGAATCTGAACTTCGATGATTTTCTTCAACTCCTAAGTATTGCTAATACCTTCTTTTGCTTCAATTTGAATCTTTTATCTGGATCACAGTATTAGCAATATAAACTGACTCAAAAACATAAAAACGACTCTAAAAGCTACCTAAAATGATAGTGATTCCATCACCTATCATCCGTCTACCCACGCTTTCCTGTTAATCCTCAATTTAATTTGTCGCCAACTTATGGCATCTAAATCTACCATTGTCACCTATTGACTGGTGATCCAATCAATCTATTGATGTCACCGATCTACTGGTGGTTTGTCGACCGGCTACATGTGGTGTTACCGCTCTACTGGTGTCCTTGTTGTTGACGGAGATAATGAGATGTTTCAGTCTTCAGCGTAGTTCGCCTACCCACGCTTTGACTGCGGGGGAGTATTGGAAGATAAATAAGAGAATATTCTAATATCTTTCTATTAAATGAATAACGATATTATCTCGTTATTTTAGGAAGTATATATATTTTACCTTCATCTTTTATAATATTTCTTATGCTCTTAATATTCTCTTGTAACCCTATAAATAGGGAATAATAATATTAATACATTGTGTGGTTTTATCCCACCATAAATCTTTCATGGTATCAGAGCAGGTTCTAGCTCATTAGGCTTGTCGGCCTTAAGACTCAAATTGCGGACATGGACAATGATAGTCCGTCCGGTTAGGCTAGTCGGCCTTAAGGCATGTTGTCAACCTATCAACAACTAAATCTATCATTGTCACCGATTCACTGGTGGTCCTCAACCCCAAACACCACATTCAGCCAACTTAAAACCGTCTTCGTCGGGATCTAAAGCCACCGGCTTTGTCCGATCCAATATCGGTCTAAACCCGATATTCAAACCTTCAACATTGGTTTCATCCCAATCCAAACCAGTTTCGGCATTATCCGAATCCAACAACATCAACACAATCAAGATCGGCTCCGTCTGAAAACAAGATCGGCTTCAACCGAACACAAGATCCAACATATGGTTTCATTTCAATCTTCAGCATTATCCATGCTTCGATTGCGGGAGAATGTTAAGATATGATATCATAAATTAGGACTTAAATAAATTGTGATTATCTTTAGGATTATAATAGGTAGATTATGATCTTATGTAATCAATATCTTTCCTATTTGTGTCATTGTAATCCCTATATAAAAAATCAATATTATTAATAATATGTGTGATTTTCCACCTTAAATCTTTCACTTATTTACCAACAAACAATAGTCATAGGAAAAGGATGATTGGCATATCACATCAGGAAATACAGGAGAAGGTATATAATATTTTAAAAAGTGAAAATAAAGGAACTGAAGAAGACGGAATAAGTAAATGAGTTTCAGACTTCACTTACAGCTTTACAGTATTGTTTCATTGTAGTTCAATGCTCCTTGACTACTCGGCTAAGGACATGGAAGCTATCCTCATCTTCTACTCAAACAACAAGAAAAAATAAAGGAAGAAAGTGACAGGTAGCAAAAGATATAATTTAGGTGAAAAGGGAAAATAACACTAATTAAGCACAGTGAAAGTAAATCAAGATAATCGATTTTGACAAGTCATAAGCTCTACTCAGTTTTAACAAGGGACATTGTACATTCGGTAGCATAATCAAATACAATTTTTGGTAATTATAAGCAGGAAAAACCATCAAGCTGACCTTCTGTAGAAGCTTGTAGAGGAGTTATATAAATAATTTTTTTGCTCAATTGTAGTGTCTTCCAAAGGTACAATGACCACCGTTCTGAATTGTCCTGAGCTGCTTGTTGGTTTGCGCAGGCGACACCTTTTGGGCTCCTCCAGTATATTGGAAGTAGTAAACAATGACTGCAATAGTTCTTTCTTAAGATCATTATTGCCTTTATTTCTCTTTTTTGATGATCTAGGATCAACAAGTTTTTGTTTTAATAACAATCCAAGATTTCAGAAAAGAAAAGAAATTCACTGAAAAAAGAGATTACCGCATAGAGTTCTTAGGATGTGGCTTTCCTTGAGATAGAAGATCCATCAGCATTTCATTGCTCCATTACTGTTACAAAAAAAATGTAAGACAACAAATTGAATAAGAAACAAAAGAGAATGGATACTACAGTAGGCCTATGACAAAAGACAGTTTAACGAGAATCGAATTTATTGGTGATTAACAAACTATTGGGACATTATCTTACAGAAAAGATCCACATATTCACTTACAATTTCAGGTGCCTTGCCCGAGATGTCATCACTTCTGCCCAAAGTAGAAGAAGTTGATTCATCAAGAAGTGTTTCCACGCTCTACTTGATATCACAATACACAACAAAATGGAATATTGACTCCAGTAAGTTGAAAATTTAGTACACACTGTAACTCACTAGATCACATAGGTATTATAGGACATGTCAGATTAGGGCCTGTTTGGCTTATCAAGGAATATATAGCAATAGCGTTTTGAACCACTTCCTATAATAGCAGTGGAAAACGCTACTTTAACTACTAGTTGAAACTATAAAATACTACTTCAAACACTCTACCAAACACGTCCCATCAAGTCATCTAAAATACAAGAGTTTTAGTGTCTATAACCTCAAAAAAAAAAGGGAATCGGAGTTGGGTAACCGAAGAAAAGTTGGATATGTAATGTTGAGTATTAAAATCGGGTAACTACGAAGTTGGGTAACCGAAGTGAAATTGGATATGTAACGTTGGGTATTAAAATCGGGTAACTACGAAATTGAGTTACCGAAGTGAAGTTTTTTTTGATAAGGAAGTGAAGTTGGATATGTAACGTTGGGTATTAAAATCGGGTAACTACAAAGTTAGTTAACCGAAGTGAAGTTGAATATGTAACGTTGGATATTAAAATCGGGTAACAAAAGTGAAGTTGGATATGTAATGTTAGGTATTAAAATTGGATAACAACGAAGTTTAATAACCGAAGTGAAATTGAATATGTAACGTTGGGTATTTAAAAGAAATGTGCATACTTAGTACCTATAAAAAAAAAATAACCTAATTGCATAAAAAAAAAACTACCTACTTCCTAAAATCGCCCAAAATAACTTAACCATACTTTAAATTAATTATCTAACCGTTTGTGAATATATTAGTTATTGGTTATCGAGGTAAACTTAGGAAAGTTTTTTTTTTAATTCATCATTGTTAATTGTCTACGTTATTTAATGTTAAAATTTTAATAATTAAAAATGAAAAGCATTGTTAGTTATAAGGTTGATAGCCTAAAAAGAAAATTAAAAATATTGTTAATCAAAAAAAATAAAGGGCTGCCATCATAAGAAAATAAAAAGTTGAATCAAACGTCATCAAGATAAAAACTAAGAATAACAAGATTTAAATTTGTTACCATACAAAATTTTAAAAGAGGGTCCTTTGAGAAAAAATAAATGTTCCCTCTTTCGCAATATATATCCATACTAAAAGATAAATTCTTTCATATTTTGAATTATTATTTGATTAGAGAGCTGGGCACAAATGTTAGTAAATTTCGGGCAGTTCTGATGCCGGTGGTTTTTCATCTAAATTTTTTTTTTAAATTCCGTTTCGTCCCGTCCCATCAAAAATATTGCGGGACGGAATATGGATTTTACTTTCCTCGTCCCGCAAGGCCCGTCCCGTCCCGCATATATTAAAATTTAAATATAAATTAAATAATTAAATATATAAACCAAAAAAGTAGTAATCATTGTGTAATTTTATTATTATAAATTAACAATTATCTAAAGTTATCTACAAAGGGCAAATGAAAATTAAACTCAATTGCAACATTGTTTAAGGAGTAGTGATAATAATGTAATTTTATTCTTATATTTTATTTTTGATGTTTAGACTCGACAAGTTAATTATGTTTTGTAAACCTTGTTGTGACATTTTATTTTGATGTCTTTCGTTTTAAAGATAACGAATATTTGCTTTCGTAAATTGTTAATTTTAAACCGAAAAAGGCGGAAAATTTTTTTTTATATAGATCATGCGGGATTAGTCTTGTCCAATCTCGTCCCAGTCCCAACCGGGATAGGCCCCAATGGTTTTTAGTAAAAAAAAACTCAAGGCCAGTCCCAGACCCGTCCCATATATAATGGCCGGGACGGAACGTGAGATGACCTTAATCTGTCCTGTCCCATGCCCAACACTATTTGATTATTTGAATAAGTGATGATCCGATAGTTCTTACTCAGGAAATTTTGAGTTTGGGGTTTTTATTGAATCATCGTGGTTCTAGTATTTGGGGTTTCAATTAATTTATAAGGTCTTAACAAGAGAAATTCATATCAGTAAAAAAAAATAGAAAAAGTCGAATTACACACAATGACAAATCAAAGAAAAATAGGGAAAGAGAAGATTTAAGAGGTCTGTAGTAATATCCTATCTTATATGTATTAAAGCAGAGGTCTCTATTGTCACGTGTCGTCTCCAGGATTTTTCTCAGCCCAACAAAAAATTTTCAGGCCTCTGATGCCACGTGTCGCCTCCACGGTTAACGTCAGCCTAAACCTGTTTTTTTAAATACATAATTTAAAACGAATAAAAAGGTTTTTGCAATTATCTCTAATCCTTATCAAATTAATAATCAAAAGAACCTATTTATCCAATTATCAAAAAAACGTCTAAATCTCATTGGTTAAAATTGGAATATATATATATATATATATATATATATATATATATATATATATATATATATATATATATAATTTGCATGATCAATTAGGTTTCTACAATTACCTCTAATTCTTATTTAATTAATTAATTAATTTTGTTGGTATTAGATAAATCATAACCAACTAATCCTCATCCCATTTAAAACTAATATTTAAAACCAATAAAATAATAAAAACACGTAACATGATACAACACATTTTTTGTATTAAATATAAATTTGATGTATGAAACTAGAAGTATAAATGTCTAAATCTACATAATTGATCATCTATATCATACTTTTCTTATGATGATAAAATTAGTGTTCTAAGTAGATTCTTTATTATGAAAAACGTAACATGAATATAATATATTTGCCAATATTTTTTGTGGTATAAATATGTCCAAATCTACTTAATTGAGCATCGTTATAACATATGTTAGGTAGGTTTGTACATTAATTCTATTATATGATTTTGGATTATAGTTAAAATTCATTCGATTTTATGTTCAAACTTAATAGTTTGTGATTGTTCATAGACATATTTTTATTAGAAATATAGTAACTAACAAAATATATATATATATATATATATATATTAATTTAGAGAAAAAGGAGAAAATATATTTTCAATATAAGAATAAAATTTATATTTAATACAAAAAATGTGTTGTATCCATATTTAATTATATTATATTTGTTACCCGGTATATCTAAACCGGAATATCATTACGTATTATAACATAAATTTTCACTATTTTATTTGAGAGGATACTTATAACTAATGTATTTTAGTCTATTTTTTGTAGTAGAATTTGTGTAATTATATATCAAAATATGTTGCATGTAAAGCTTATTATATTGATATTTATTAAAACATATTTTTATTTGATTAATTAAATTTTCACGTGTGGGTGAAATTATCAAATCAGTTTTTTTTTTTAAATAATTTTGTTTGAAATTCTCATCCACTTTAATCTCAACAATTATCATATCAATTTGAGTTTTAGTTCACAACCTCGATCTAATCTAATATTAACAAATGTTTTCTAGAATCGAAGTATTTAAACTTCTTTTCAACTTTAGAATCGGAATATTCTAAAATTTGAATTTTTTTTAGTTTATTTAGTTGCGATTAGATAACTAATTAATTTCAAATATATATATTTCACTACACTTTTTATTTTTGAATATTTTTCTTTCAATTAAGTTCGTACAATTTATTAAAACTCAACCCGCACAAGGTGCGGTAATACACTAGTATCTATTAAAGCAGAAGCAATTTTAGCCACGTGTCGCCGCCAGTTTAACGCAGCCCCCAATTTTTTTTTAAAAAAATGGTTTTAAAATCCAATTACGCAGTCCACCAAAATATTAATTAAGTTTAATTTAAAACCTAAAAGAATTAAAGAAGCCCCTTCAAGAACAAACTTTTAAAAAATAGGATAATGTCTTAGATATTTTATTAAAAATTTAAAAAATGTAACTGAAATTTATTTATTTTTTTATTTAAATTTTTTTTATATTTTACTATCTTATTACACATTTACAAATATATAGGAATTATTTTTATTAGTAATATATAAAAAAAAAACACCCGTACAGGACACGGGTAATACACTAGTTAATTATTAAACATAAAAAGAAAGAGCCGACTTGATATTTTGACATTGTCACCACAAAGATGAACTTTCGTATTTTTAATGCTTCGTATCTTCACTTCCGAGAGGAAGAGTAAGATATTTCTATTACATATACGTTGGGAGCCGTATTTGTGTGTTTCTGTTTCGGTTGTACAAGATCAAATTTTCATATATGGTTATAAGAGGGAGAGTCCTCCGGGTTAATTTATAAACACTAAATATGATCATTTACTTATTACACTCGTCAATAGAAACATTAAAATCTAAGTTTTTTCATATACATAAACCAAGACTATTGAAAGTAAAGTTTTTAAAATATTTAATGCCACTCTCATTTTTCAAAAAAAGTAAATTTAAAGTTTTTTTAGATAAAAATTTTAACATTAAATAGATACCTATGAATATATATTTTTGAAAAAAAATTATTAAAGACTAAATGGACTTATATTACAAAACGAATGGAGTATAAAATATAGTATTAAAAGTTTTGGGCTATGTTCTTCTGTTCTTCCAATCGAATGAAACGCCCCATTGAACGGGTATGCGGACACACATTTCACGATCTGGTAATACGTTCATGCATTATACGACTCCATTGTTACTGGATGACAACAATGAATGTGGGTACATATTAGTTCCTCGTCTGATCTAGTAAAAATAGATATTTAATAATTTAGTATTGTTTCCTTATTTAAAAAAGGTGAAGTTGATGCATAGCAAGATAATCACAACTAATCTCATATAATGATCATAGAAGTGTTAAAAAAGGAAAGAAAATATTGATATCAACCGATCCCCTAATCTGACGGTGGATAGGGCATATCTTTTTTTATCTGTGTGACGACGTTTTACGGGAAATAGGAAAGATAGACGTTTACCCGGGAAATAGGAAAGATAGAATTAAAACGAAATAAAATTAAAAAC